>PVKH010022086.1:0-14179 GCA_004027955.1 Chaetophractus vellerosus
CAAGCTTATAGGTCTAAGATTGTGAAAATGTCCAAACCAAGGTATGGCAGCAAATTGATATTATTTATGAATTTCAAAAATAGATATTGGATTATGTTTATAAATTGGTCTGGGGGCCGGCTGTATAGCCCAGTGGATAGGGCACCGGTTTACCACATGGGAGGCCCCGGGTTTGGTCCCCAGGCCTCTTCTAACGGGCGGACTGCCTTGAGAAAGCAAACCAACGTGGGCGGGGCACACTGCTGCAGGCAAAGGCAAGCCCCCGTGAGCAAGGGAGAGCCCCCACCAGCAGGCGGGGCCGCTGCACTGGTGAGCTGACTCAGCAGGTCCCCCCAGCAGGGGAAGACAAGCAGACACAGAAGAACGAAGAGAAAAATGAACACAGCAAGAACAAGCAAAAAGGGGGGATGTATAATAAAAAAATAAAAAATAAAATAAAATAAAATAAAAATAAATTGGTCTGTTCCCTTGAGCATATTAGATTGTATTAGATACAGAGGTTTCACTTTTACTTGATTAAATTATGATTAAGGCTTTGATTCAGCCACATCAGTAGGATATCGAGTCCCCACCCCCTTGGTGGGCGGGGACTCACAGAGAAAACAACATGGCAGAGAAATTTTAGTTTTGATGCTGGAGCCCCAGGAAGTAAATACACAAGAGAAGAACAAAGAGGAATAGAGACAGCTCCATAGACATGGCAGAGGCCCCAGGAAGAGAATGAGCCTGATAGCCTACAGCTGCAGTGGAGCCCAGAGAGAAACAAACCCCAGGAGAGAGACAAGACTTACCTCATCCTACAGCTGAGATCGGAAGAAGCTGGCACCATGGAGCCTTAAGAGGAAGAGGAAGGCTGAACCCTCGCAGACACTACCCGCCATCTTGCTCAACACGTGGCAAATACTTTGGGTGAGAAAGTACCTCTTATGGTACCTTCAGTAGGACTGTTTAGGGCCTGGTAGCTGTAAGCTTCTACTCCAATAAATACCCTTTATAAAACCAAACTGATTTCTGGTACTTCACATCAGCACCTCTTTGGCCGACTAATACACAAGACATCATCGAAATGATATCTTCTTCCTGAAGACCAGCTG
The DNA here is from genome assembly GCA_004027955.1 of Chaetophractus vellerosus. Taxonomy (NCBI): domain Eukaryota; kingdom Metazoa; phylum Chordata; class Mammalia; order Cingulata; family Chlamyphoridae; genus Chaetophractus; species Chaetophractus vellerosus. The sequence goes on from PVKH010022086.1 coordinate 1,095, forward strand.
CCAGCAATCCTTGATTCCTCTGTCATTGGAAAGGCCCATGGTGGCATATGATGGTCTCTGCCTTTTCTTCCAGGTTTTGTTGCTTCCAGCTGCTTGTTTCCATTGCTTTCTCTCTGTCTGAATTTCATTCTCTTATAAAGGACTCCAGTAAGAGGATTAACACCCACCCTGAATGAAGTGGGTCACATCTTAAGATCCTACTCACCAAAATATCTTACTTACAATAGGTCCACACTCACAGGAATGCATTAACTTTAAAAGCATACTTTTCTGGGGTACATACAGCCTCAAACCACCACAGATATGTTCAAGTTCTAACCTCCAGTCCTGTGGATGTGAACCCACTTGTAAATATGATCTTTGAATTGTTATTAGTTAATGTGAGGCCAAATTGAATCAGGGTGGATCTTAATCCAGTATGACTGGAGTCCTTATAAGCAGAGGAAATTTGAACACAGTCAGGAGTAGGAGACAGAAGGAGACAAATGTGAAGGAAGTAGAGATTGGGTTATGGATTGCTGGAAAGCCACCATCAGAATGCTACAGGCTTCAGAAAAAAGCATGATCCTGCTGACACCAAGACTGTGGATATCTAGTCACCAAAACTGTGAGACAATAAATTCCTGTTGTTTAAGCCAATAAGTCTGTGGTATTTGTTAAAGCAGCTCCACCAAACAGAGACAAACTCATTTTTATTTTCCATATCTTTATCTCTCTGTATTGCACTCTGGTAAATTCTCCAGTCATTCTCCTAAGTCACTTATACTTTCTTTAGCTGTGCCTAATCTTCCATGTATCAGTCATAGTACAGTCAGAAAAACAGAAACCATACCATGAAAGCAAAGAGAACTCACTACAGGGAATGAAAAGGTAAGAAGAGCACACTTAGATAACATAGAGATAGTAACTGCAGAAAGTAGCTCCCACCATAATAGGGGAAAAAGGGAAGAGGTCAGAGTATTAAACCTAGGATTTGTGCAATAACTTCCCCCCAGAGTGGAACATGACTCCCAGGGATGAGCCTCCCTGACACTGAGGAATTACTACCAAGCACCAACTAGCAATGCAATTGGAAAAAAGACCTTGACCAAAAGGAGGAAGAGGTAAAGACAAATGAGTTTATATGGCTAAGAGACTTCAAAGTGAGTCAAGAGATTATTCCAGAGGTTATGCTTATGCACATCTCAGCAGGATCTCATTGACTGCCAATTAGACACTACCCCAAATAGTGAGGGTCCAGAGGGCTCTGGAGACACCACAGCACTATGGTCAGGACAGACAGCTCATGAGTTTGGCGCCTTGCCAGTGAGCCAGATTTTGGGGTTTGTGCTCCCCAGTGTGACAGAATTGGACTCAGTTGTGGTTTCCCTACACATGGCTCTTCTGTCCCTTCTATTTAAACCTATAGTTGGTACTGCAGTTGGTAGATGTACGTCCAAGAGACTTGAATCTCTGGGCTGTCCATGTGCCAACTGGGCCCTGAGCCTCAGCAGAGCTGCAACACCTACTCTCCAGTTCATTGGACTCGCCCAGGACAACTAACAAGGAGGTGATGATGGACAACCACCATACCAAGGAACCGAGAGAGTCTACAACTGCAAGCAAGAGAGTCTCATCCATCAGCTGTATAGAACGGAAGCCCCCTCTTAATTAGAGGTGGAGTGGGCATCACCATCCCAGAATCCTCAAGATTGGGGAATGAACTACGGACTAGAGTGGACTTACTGGTATTCTACTGTAGACTTATTGTGATTCTAGCAATGGACGAACTTATATCATTGATGTGGAAGCAGCAGCCCCTGGAGGTTTGAGGTCAGACAGAGGGAAAACTGGTGTAGTACGGGGTCTTTTGCAGGACTTGGGAGTTGTCCTGAATGACACTGCAACACCAGATACAGGCCGTTATATATCTTGCCATAACCTACAGAATTGTGTGGGAGAGAGTGTAAACTACAAAGTAAACTATAATCCATGCTTGGTGACAATGCTCCAAAGTGTGTTCGTCAATTGCAATGAATGTACCACACTAATGAAGGATGTTGTTAATGTGGGTGAGTGTGAGTGGTGTGGGAAGCGGGACATAATGGGAATCCCCTATATTTTTTATTGTAACATTTATGTAATCTAAGTATTTTTTATTTAATTAAAAATTTTCTTAAAAAAACTAGGATTTTGGAGGAAGGACCGACCCTGCAGAGCTAGAACCCAGACCTCTAGAGAGGATGCTGCTGCCTGGCTATTCTGGTGCTAGAGGGAGTAAAACAAGGAGCTAAGACCCAGGCCTCTGAGGAAAGAGCACTGTCTAGATGGTACAGCTATCTATTAAGGGACACAATAAGGTTTCTTCTAGGAGACTGGAAAAACACTAGAAACTGGAAACAATTTTCACTGCTGGAGTTTAGGATTACTGCTGGATTGAGGCTGACAGGAAGAGCAAGTAAAATAGAAGAAATAGGTCATTTCTCCCTTCTGCTGCCTTTCAGTCTACATCTAGTGTAGATGGCAGAACCTGACATGCTGACAAAAGACAAATGTAATTTGCCAAGTTCTAGCCTCAGCATCACAAAGCAGAGTATAGAAGAGTGAGTTTGGATTCAAGAAACTATAGCTTAATAACTGATATGTAATGTTTAACCCATCCAGTGAGTTTTCAACTCCAAGAACGATTTTGTACTTTTAGAAAATCTATTTGGTTATTTTTAAAATCTGCATGGACTTTTTTTTTTTTAAAGATTTATTTTTTATTTATTACATATCCCCCCCCCTTCTGCTTGCTCTTGCTGTGTGTCCATTCTTCCGTGTTTTTCTATGTTTTGCTTCTTGTCTCCCCCCGTCTTTGCGGCGACGTGCCGAGTCGGCCCTCCCCGGCGGCGGCTCACTCCGTTCGAGGGTGGCTCCATTCCGTTTTCACGGGTGGCTCTGCTCCATGTTTTGCGGGCAGCAGTCCTCCATGTTTTTTGCGGGCTGCCTGGCTTCCGCTGCGGTTCCCAGGCAGCAGCTCCGCTTTTTCATGGGTGACTTTGCCATGCCCGTGGGGGCTCCGCCCTGCCCGTGGCGGCTTTTTGCCTTGCCCACAGCGGCTCCGCCCCGCCCACGGCGGCTTGCCTTTCTCAAGGCCGTCTGCCCGCTCGGAGAGGTCCCCGGGAACCGAACCCGGGGCCTCCCATGTGGTACCCCAGCGCGCTCTTTATCCACTGAGCTATCTAGCCGGGCCCTGCATGGACTTTTTAAAAGAATTATGTTGTTTTCTCATTTGTTCTATTTCATTGTTTATGTGTTTAATCATACTAAATACACTTATTTTATTGCCTCTATTTGTCCTATTAGCTGACGTTCTTAGGAGTCTAATTTTAATTCTGCTTTCTATTGTTTCTGCTGACACTCATGGTGACTTGGTTTTGGAATTTAGTTTTGTTAACTCATGTTAAGCAGGGTCTATGTGGCCTGGATTCAGTGTGAGCCCCTTTTAGAGAAGATATGTATTTATTCTGCTAGGCACACTAGAGATATTATCTCTAGGACCATATTCATGTTAATTTCTACATTTGGAGAGGGAGAGAGAGGCAGGACCCCAGACAGAGTGTGTGGAAAAAAAGATAGCCTTTACCTTTTAATCACAGAGAGTTTGGCTTCATCCAAAAGGATATATTGTTTCAGAGCCTGAACCAGTTGTTTTTCCACATCAATCAAGCTAGGCAAGTCCCCTGTATGAGGAGAGGAGAAAGAGTCAGTCAGAACTGTACAGATGACTGCCCACATTTCTTCACTGGGACATAAGCTCCAGTGAAGGGCAAGTCCCCAAGTCAGGAGAGGGTCAGCTCTTTCTGGATCATTGGAACTTAGAGATGAAGGAGATCTGATGCTCACATAGTTCCAGCCTCTGACTTCAAGCAGAGTTATAGGATCTCACATAGTGATGTTTAAGACTGGGACCCACACAATGAGCTCTATTTTCAGGAAGGAATCTGCATCTTATCCTTTCACCCCTATTGCTAATCATGCCATGTGAGGCATAGTTACTCTGGAGGCTAAAACCACTTCAACAGATAGGAATGAACTCTGAATTTCAGGTGAAAAGGAAAAGAACAGACAGGATTCCCATACCACAGAGTAAAAGGATACAGGCCAGAAGCAACTGTTTCCCAGGTAAAGCACTTGGGCTTTTAAGGCCCAGCCCCTTACTGGCCTCCAAAATGAAAAGTATCAGTGCCTGAAACCTCCTTTCTCACTGTCCCCTTAGCTACTAGTCAAAAGCATAGTAGTGAGACTTTTCCATGCTGCTGAAGAACAGGTGGGCTACATCTGACATGGAGAGCTAAGAATTATTTGTGGAGAAGACTATCTACACTGGCCCATACCAACAAATGTAAAGAATTCAGCCCATGTGCAGCCCAGGAGACCAAACCAGGCCATCACCAGTGTGGATACTTCAAGCTTCATGATCCCAGAGGTCAGCATCTGCAATGCATTTGGTAACATTCGTTAGACTACCATAGGAAAAAAAATGCGACCAATTTGAAGAGACTGATACTTACATGTGAAAACACACAACATAAACCGAAAACCACTGACTTACACTATATAGGCTTAAAATAACCTATGTGATTATGTGCTCCTCAGGAAACTAGGCAGTAGCACTGTAATGCCCAGAGTGTGTTAATACCAAGATAATCAACATGAACTGGATGCTAAGAGCCATAAGTTAAGTATGTTATGAGTCTTAGAATTAAAATGGTTCAGTCTAGGAATGCTGTGACCAAAGCTGAGCAACGTCCAAACAGGTAACTGGGCAAAATCCTATGGTCATTGTTCATGAATTCCAAAAACAGATATTGGATTATATTTGTAAACTGCTCTTTTCCTCTGGGCATATTAGATTATGTTGGATTCAGAGGTTTCACTTTTAGTTGATTAAATAATGATTAAGGGTTTGATGGGGCCATGTCAGTAGGATGTTGAGTCCCCGCCCCCTTGGTGGGCAGGGAGTCACAAAATAAGCACACCACAGAGAAGGGAGGTTGGAGTTTTGAGCTGAAGCCAGGGAAGTAAACACACAGGAGAAGAACACAGAGGCCCCGGGAAGAGAGACAAGCCATTTGCCTGATACTCTACAGCTGACCTTGTAGAGAGACACAAGCCTGAGCCTGGAGAGAATCGAGCCTCAGGGAGAGAGACAAAGCCTAGAGAGCCTGATGGCTTACAGCTGATATTGGAAGAATCTGGGACAACAGAGCCTTAAGAGAAAGGGGAAGGCTGAACGTCAGCAGCCATCTGGTTCTAACACATGGCAACAGACTTTGGTGAGGGAAGTAACTTATGCTTTATGGCATGGTAACTGTAAGCTTCTACACCCAAATAAATACTCTTTATAAAAGCCAACAGATTTCTGGTATTTTACATCAGTACCTCTTTGGCTGACTAATACAGTCATAAAAAATGGCAGAGCTCAACAAGAAAAATAGGCTGGAGCAGACAAGAAATAATTCTAGATTTCACAGATGAATCAGATGTCTCTATTTAAATTTGGTCCCCAAAGTTAAGTAGAGGAAAGCATGTTCTGGGTAGTTCCAGATCTCATTGGTAAAATAAGCAAGAACATATGTGAGCACACACACACAAAAACTGTACATTTAGACTCAGGAAACAAAGAACAGTCATTTAATTTTTTTAAGGACCAGTTCATCTACCAAAATTATATATCTATATATCATGATATTTAAGGCCACCCACCTCTAGTTCAAAGCAGGGTCTATGATATTTGTCTAACGGTGCCTCAAAGAAGATATATATGTGTGCTTGTGTATCTTGAATAAGACAGTTCTTCCATTTACTTGCCGTGATGCTTTGAGCAAGTTAATTTACATTTCTAGGTTCCGTTTGTTACTCTGAGATATGGTGGGTGTAATGAGGACTAAATAATAGATATACTGTGCCTGGCACATAGCCATCATTCCATAAATGTTAACTATCACCATTATTATTTCACAAGTGTAGAAGGTATCTGCTTTTCTTATTTTCTTAGGTTTCCCAAATCTGCTCTTGGTCAACTTCTCCCTCTATATACTTTTAATAATAATAGTGGCTAACATTTATTGAGTGATAACCATATGCCAGGCACTATTCTATGTGTCTTACATATATTTACTTATTTAATCCCCATAATTCTATAAAAGTAGAAACTGTTATTATCACCATTTAATAAATGTGGAAACTGAGCACAGAGGGGTTAAATAACTTTCCCAAGGTCACAGAGCAAATAAAATATCAAAACCAAGCAATCTGGCTGTAAAGTTCATGCTCTTAACCATTATACCATAGCTACTTCAACTAGCATACCTAGGTAGATAATTCCTAAATCTAGTATTCTAGTGCTTTGTAACAACATTCTAAAACAGGGCCAAATCCAGGACAGTGTAGAACCAGACAGTAGAATTTCTGTTACTATGGGTTGGATCCCAATGGCAAAAGTTGCAATAGCAATTTTTAGAGTACTGTATTTGTAAAGTCAGTTGATAGTGACACTGCAAGCCTCCTGCTAATCAGCACTCTAAAGATAATCCTACAACAAAGTTATCACACAGGCTCAAAACACCAATGGCAAACCCATTTCCTCAGTAGAAAACTTTTCTATATACTTTTTTTTTTTAGGATAATAGCTTTATTGTTTTTGTTGTTTCTTTTTTTATAAAAAAAATTTTAAAGATACTTAGATTACATAAATGTTATGTAAAAAATGTAGGGGATTCCCATATGCCCCCCATTCCCTACCCCTCTCACACTTTCCCACAATTAACAACATCCTTCATTAGTGTGATACATTTGTTACAATTGATGGACACATATTGCAGCATTGCCACTAAGTGTGGATTATAGTTTATAGTTTAAACTCTCTCCCACACAATTTTGTAAATTATGATAAGATATATAAGGTCTGTTATCTGTCATTGCAGCGTCATTAAGGACAATTCCAATATCCCCCAAATGCTCCTATATTACACCTATTTTTCCCTCTCCCACCCCTCAGAACCTCTGGGGGCCACTGCCTCCACATCAATGATAAAAGTTCTTGCATTGCTAGAATAACAATAAGTCTATAGTAGAATAAAAGTAAGATCAAACATCTGCACATCCCATCCTCCAGAAGGTACCTTGCAGGTACAGTTCGAAACTGAGGCTGGGAAAAACCAATCTCACCAAGGTAACATAAACTAGAGTTGGAAATACAGGGAATAGTTCAGATGTTTTTAAAGTCTATTATTTACTGAGCTCTGACTTTGTGCTGGCAATAGAATATAAGCTCGATAAATATTATTTTATTACATCCCCATCACTAATTGGCATACCAATCTGTTCAACCAAAAAGCCATGGAGTCATCTTTGACTTCACTAATCACTTCATAATACATATTATACAATCCATTAGCATCTGTCATCTCTATCTTCAAAATATATATCAAATCTAACCATTTCTCACTACTTCCACCACAACCAATCTCATCCAAGCTACTATAACTTTTCTCCTGAATGAACGCAATAGTGTCCTGGCAGGACTTCTTTCTCCTATCTTTGCCCCTCTATAGTATATTCTCCACAAAGCAACCAGAAGTGATTTTGGTGTGAGGTCTCTATAGTCTCACTCAGTAAAATCCTTAAGTCCTTGCCCTGGCTTCCTCACCTATGAAACATCCCCATTCTTGTTTATTCACTCCAGCCACACTGGCCCCACCTTTACCCTCAAAAACACCAACTAATCCCCAGCCTCAGGTAATTTGTACTTTTTTAACAAATCAATTTTATAGATACTTATTAATAAAGCATAAATCCACCCAAAGTGTAGAATCAATGGTATTCGGTATATCACATAGTTGTCCATACATCACTTCAATCACTTTTTTTGTTTTAGAATATAAATGTCCAGGTTTTACTTGCATGTTGGCCTGCACAGGGGGCACATGGTGAGAGCAAGGCGCAGAAGCCACGAGGGCCCCAAGCAGAGCACGGAAGCTGCGGGAGTGGTGCAGGGGGTGGCAGGGGTCAGGAAGAGGAGCAGAAGGGGCGATTTGACCTTCCAGCTTGCTTTTTAAACTATTATTCCACCCCTTTGCTAATAGCATGGGAGGAGTCCCAGGTGTTAGCTCTTTTGATTGATTACCCCACCCATCAATCCCCCAGGTGGGGCCAATGATATTGTCCCTGGAGAATATCAGAGAATCTCTTGTGAGTCTCTGGGAATCTCATTCTGTGTGGTGGAAATCTCGCAAGGATCTTCTAACAGCCATCTTGGGTTATCAGTGTCCATGTGGACTTTCCTGCCAGGTTCCAGATCTATCTGTTCATTCCCTATATGAAGCCTGCTTCATTCCCCCCTTAGAGAGTTTACACCTTTATTCTTAAAGGGGTGCTGAAGGGAGATGTTCATTCTTCTGTAACTACTTCCTGCTGGTTAGGGGAGTAGGCCCTACCTGACAAGGTGTAAAACACTTTGCTTCTTCTACCTTGGTTGGAGGAAGATGGACCTGGAATCCTGGGCAAAGCTGGATGATGTTTCCAAGTGGCTAATAAGATGTTTTTGGAAGAAATAAACTTGATTAGAAGTTTATTGAATGGTCCCATTCAGAGGATGCTGGACCACAAAAGTAGAAAAGTAGAAAAGGCTAGGTGCCTGCAAAGGCTGCATTTCCCTGAAATTGGTGGGAAACAGTATTTTTCTAGTTGCATTATGTTGTTGGTTAAATTTAGAGAGGAAATATAGTAATAGACAAGGTTAGGTATAAATTGCTAATCCGAGTTCCTATGGTAGGAGAGGAATGAGACAAGGCATTGCTCTTTTTAGTTAAGTTATAGGAAATGAAAACAGACAAAATTTCTTAAGGGGTGTCAGTTTGCCCTTCCCCCAACAATAGGGGTCTGGGCTAGGGTTAGAGGGAACAGTTGGCTTTGACATAGACACTACTTAGCTTTGTCTCTTGATGAGGTATCTCAGGCCGTTCAATGACTGGCACTTGTGTGTTTCATCAGATGCTTGTGGTAAGTTGGCACTTTTTTGGGCAGTTGGTTTCACTCAGGATTAGTGCACCACGTTGGAAATTCTTTTAACTTTAATAGCTGTGGGAGTGATCAGAACTATAGAGTGAAGTTTCTTCCACTTTGGCTATAATAGAGAGACCTGTTTTCTCATCAGGTTTTGATTAGAACCTGGTTTCCAGGTCCTGGGTGAAGAAAGGTTGTCCATGGACTATCTCAAAGGGGCTAAGTTGAAGTGGGTCTTAGCCACCTCATTTGCCATTTTTATTCTGGTGGGAAATGCTTAGTCCTGACAGGATGGTATGTGGGTGAAGTTTATCTGCTAGTCTTCCCCAGGGTATGATTCCTGCATCTGTACAGGGGGTTGAAGGTAGGGAGGATGGTTAAGCCTCCCATTGTTTGAGTTATTAATTGCACACAGAGGGCAACTCCTGGTAACTTTTGACTGTATTTACCAGGTCTTGTCCTTCAAAAACCCATTTAGTTAAGCTGGTTAGGGTATCCCTCCCCAGATGGGTGGCTTGGTGAAGTCCATGAAGGACCTTCCACTGCACTGATCCTGGCAGTTAGACTTGAGAGTTCTTAGTAAGCTACCCATTAGTTTTGAGGGTGAACTCCAGGCTAGCAGTCCTGGTTTGTTCATCTGGAGTATACTTAGGAATGTTAGGTGCTGGTACAGGTGCTGGAACAAGGATTAAGAAGGATACCTGGGTTAAGCACATTCATTAACTACTTAGAAAATGAAGTTTACCAGGACTTTTAACATGTTTAATGTTCTTTTACATAAGTTCTAGAATAGAAAAGATATCACCATAACCAGGCATATATCTAGAATAGGATATAGGTATAGTACTTAATATTAATGTAATACTAAAGGCATAATTTTTTTTCTTTGAGCTGTAATTAATAAATTTAAGTTCCAGGTTTGTAATACCTTACATGTTTTCTCTCCATTGGAGCAGGCCATAATGCCAATTGTGTTTAAATTTTACTTACATTACTCTGGTGCTCATTGCTCCCCTTGGTGCGTCCTTCACACAGCCAGCATGCTGCAGCACCGCTGACCCTAGAGAGAAGCTAAGAAAGTAGGTTCCAGTATTCCATTGGCCTGTTGCATAGCACTCTTCAGCACTATGAAACAGTGCCAGTCTGGAGGCAATGTCCATTGTGCATTTGGCTTTACTGAGCCATTGTTGGCTGCTGCAGGAGTTTGAAACTGCAACATAGATTCCCTTGACTTCAGGAGCACAACTAGTAATGTAGTAGACACTATTATTGTTTTAGGGGTCAATGACCAACCTAGCCAGTAACTCAAATGGAGAGGCGACCCGCAGTGTATTGAAGCCCTGGTTTGAATGCACAAGAGAATGTGACAATGATAAAGTTTATCTCTTGATTTTTATACACTTTTACCATGAAGATGTTAATGAGCAGGTATTTTACTTTAGCAGCACAGGAAAAACAACTCTTTATATTTTTTTAAAAAATGAAAACTGAAGATTCCCTATGGACTCAAGATTATCTTTTGATACCACCACTTGAATATGCAGATTGAGGTAGTTTCTAACAGGTTACACTGCTATGAAATTACTTTTTGCCATTAATATCAGTTTAGGCTTTTAGTTAATAATGGCTTTTTGGAACTAGCTATTTAAATATTTCAGTTTAGAGGATGCTTTAATACAACCACAAGGACTGGTTAATTTACCTTAGATTACAATTAGCTACCAATGGAACTCACTTTATCCATTTAAAGAGGGCAGATTTTAAGGATTTTTTTTTTACTTGTTGATATCTGGCAACAGGATTATTAACCATCCTTATTTTAAGGTCTGTTAAAAAGTGTAAATTGAGGAATTACAGAACTATGATCTTTAATTCCCCAGCTTAGAAGCTAGACTTAATCTGTCACATCTCATCTTTTTCCTACAGCACTTGCAAAGAGAAGGCCTTGGGGATAAGGCAGGTTAAAGACCTTAGGAAAAACTTTCTTTTTCCAAGTTTTTATATTTAGATTTTTATATTATCTTTCCATCCTGCTTAGCTTAATTTAGGCTTCAGTAATAGATATTCACATGTAGTTTATCTAAGAATTTTTATTTGTTAACTTGATATTACCCCAAAGTATGAAGTTATATACTGAACAAATAGGCAGATATGAATAGTTTGACACAGAAACACAGGACTTACTGTTATAATTTTCATTCTTTTACAAAATAAGGGTAACTGTAAGATAACATTTAAAAGCTTTCTTTGAAGACTTCTTTTAGTTACTCTAATTTGTACTGTGACCATGTAGTTTTGCACAATAATTTCATTCTTTAATTATTGGCTTATAACCACAATGTCTTCAATGCTTTAATATAATTTTCCTTTGTTTTAGAACTTTATTTTTTATTTTGGCTTTAGCAGATCTTGGATGAGCAAGACTAATTCTACGTATACTCACTGAAGCTATTGAAGCCTTAGAGAAACTGGTTTCTCTCATGAATTGCCACTTTTAGGAATCCCCAACTTTCAGGTCAGGAGGCCTCTTTTACTTCCCAGTCCTCGGAGATGAAAGGGACTCCAGCGGCCGCTGGACTGGAAGAGTGGATGTTCAACCCTGAGGGTCAAGAATTCCACTAGGCAGCAATTTAGTCCATATTTGGAGCCACGAGCGAAAGCAGGGTTACTAAGACCAGTAGGACAAGAGACAGGGATGTCTCAAGTTTGCTTCCTCTGAGTTATAGGGGGTAGAAGCTGTTATGGAATAATTTATGATTAAATTATAAGCAAAGGCACAGGGTGATGCTAGGCTTGAAGTGATCATAAATGAAGCTATATTCAGTTTAAGATTTATGCTTACAATAATAGATTTAGGCTAAGTCTACCCAGTTATAATTTCAGTTATTATCCTTCTGCTTTATAAAATAAAAGCATTTATAAATGATATTAAATTTTTACGGTTTCTAGTAAGTTTTTACTTTAAGGAAAATTGAGTGCCTTTATTACCGAAGCCACAAGAATATTATTAGTAACAACATTGCTAAGTTTTCTGGGGTTTTTTTTAGCAGTTGAATCAATTCTACTTGTGATTTATACATTAAATCCACTCGGCAAGGCAGTATTGAGATTGAAAGGCTCATTTTTAGGTTACCTTTTACTGTTATCCAGTTTGTAACAGGTGAACCCCAAATCTGATTTCTAAGGCACAAGCAAACTGAGAAAGTTAAACACAGATTTCAAAGTTGAACACGTAGTTAAGTACATATTAAAATGGAAGAGAAAATTTTATACCCTTAGCATTTGCAGGAAGGCTTTGATTTTAAATTGATGGCACATGAGGCCTTTATTTTCTAGGAGAAGTTTAGTAACTGGTTTGGATCTTGATCTCCATTTATATTCTTTGTAGGCACAACTGAGTTTAGATGGATGGGAGTTTGAGGTGTATTTCCTCATGTCTTTAAGGAGACATGACATGAGGCTTCTGGCCCTCAGATCAATCTGTCCTCTTCTTTTACATTGGTCTAACTGGATTTCAGGGTCTTATACAGAGGCTGCTCTTAGCTATACTGTGGCTACATAGAGTAGCAGTAGGCAATTTCTTGACTCTTACAAAGACACTCCTATGGGGAGTTTACTGGTGGGCTAGAGGCCATGCCCATTATTCCAGGAAAAATGAAGAATGAAGAAGGACATTTTAGTCAACTGATCTGGTGCCCCAGAGTCCAAGTCTGACTAAAACATTCACCGCTCCAAATCTGGAGCTGATGTTCTGGATCCAGTGTCCTGAAATCCCAGAGCCCGGGACTCACAGGTATCCCTGTGGTCAACCTAGGTCTTGGGAGATACCTGAAACCCTGAAATTTAGACCAAAGCACCCAAGCCAATTGGTGGAAGAACTGTTGCCCTAAACCAAAGCGACTGAGATAATAAAAATTTCAGCAGACGTTTGGCTGCTCTCTGAATGGTATGGGCCCAAGCAATTTTGGGGGGGTCATTCAGAATAACTGCTGTTTCTCAGCACCCCTGCATTTCAGGGTCCGAGATTGCCTCAAACCGAAGTGACTGAGATAATA
>PVKH010022087.1:0-14181 GCA_004027955.1 Chaetophractus vellerosus
AGTGGATAGGGCGCCGGCATACCACATGGGAGGCCCCGGGTTCGGTTCCCGGGGACCTCTCCTAGCGGGCAGACCGCCTTGAGAATGGCAAGCCGCCATGGGTGGGCCAGAGCCGCCGTGGGCAGGGCAAAAAGCTGCCACGGACAGGGCAAAAGCCGCCATGGGCAGGGCAGGTCGTCCGCGAATGGAGCGCAGCCAGCCACCCGCGAACTGAGAGCCGGCCGTGAATGGAAGCAGAAGCCGCCCACAAGCGGGGAAAGCCGCGCCTGCGCAGTGACCAGTCTCGGCGCGTTGCCACAGTGGGGGGAAGGGGAGATATGTAATAAAATAAATAAATCTTTTTTTTTTTAAAGACTAAATCAGTAGCAGTTCATATTTATGCATTCATTCATTTAACAAATATTTGGTTTACTTTTCTAGGGACTGAGAATACAGTGAGCAAAATGGACTAAAAGTGCTTGCCCTCATGGCGCTCTCACCTGGTGACAGGAAATAAGTGAATAATAAAGAGAAAAATAAAGCATGGGGGGGGGCGCTTAGGGGATGTGCATATAAGTGGGGAGGTGTCATTCGTTTAAATAGTGTGCATGGAAGGCCCCTGATAAGGTAACATTTGAGTCTGAAGGAGGTGAGGCCAGAAGCTGTGCAGGATCTAGGGAAGAGTGTCCTCTATCCCACAAGGTCATTTTAAAAGTCAAATTATGAATATTCAGAAACAGAGAGATCACTATGATGAGAGTGCTGGGAATGGACTAATTTGGAAACCCCAAGACCTGGTGCCAATGGAAGAATACAGAGTCCAATAAAACGTTTTCCCTGGTAACCTCCCCTAGCGTGGTTCTTAAGCTTCAAGGAAGGTGTAATTTTCTGGAGGAGAGACCTTTAACTGGAAGGTAGGGTGCCAGCAGGCAGCTGGCTAGAGGGATGTAGCTTCTACTCACCATTCAGCCATCCATGGGCAAGACGACTTCAGACAGGACATCTGCGCTCATGGCCTCATGGGCTTCTCGCTTCTCCCAGCTGGAAAACACAAAGGCAAAATCAGGAGTTCTTGCCACATCACATGGAAGAGGATTACCTCAGCCCAGCTCCATAAGGGTCTATAATGGGTGAACAATGTGTATTTAAATGTGTAATGATCTATGAAACTAATTGTAATTAATTAATCACCTCTAGGGTTGATGCCAAATTAGATAGGATTGCAAGCATAGGAGAAGACGTCAAAAGGAATGATCAGCCAAACTTAAGAGTTTAGAGGAATAGATAAACAGCCATGGGAAGAGATTTAATTTAGATAAACCTAAGTTGGGATCTCCAGAGAAAGCAGAGAGGAAAAGATAGCTAGTTATATGGAAGAGATATAGTTCTGGGAATCATGTTGATGGCAATATGGCCAGTATTATGATAAAGGCAGAGGAAATGGGAAAGATAATACTGGAAAATGTGGCTTCTCTGTAAAGTTCAAAGAGAAATGGGATACTATGTGGAAAAGAGCACCAGACTGAGGGTCTAAAGGCTGGAATTCTGTGCCCAACTCTTGCTAGGACCTGGCTCTGTGACTTGGGGAAGCCTTTTGATTTTTCTGACCTTTGACTTCCTCTTCTGTGTGATCTATAATGTGGCTATGGGCTCAAATGTCCTTGGTTCTTTTATGTTTAAGGATGTCATCATGTGCTCAGAAGAAACTCTGAACCCATCTCTAGTCCATCCCAGCAGACTTCAATGGAAGCAGCAAGAGATATAGATTCAAGACAGAGGCCCTATGGAAAGACATCCATCTTAGATATGGATCCTCAGACATTGAAAAAACTTTAAAGTTTGAAAAAGTGAGGATGGGTGACAGTTATGGTAGTTCAGTATAGCTGGGTTTCACCAAAGGCTGTAGAGAAAGGAAAAAGGAGGATTTGTTTAAAGTGGTTGAGTGGTACGTGCAATGTAGAAGTGGTGACTGATTAAATGGAAGAAATTATATACTGGGCATTTTTAGGGACTGGGGTTTGGGTGGCTTTAGGTTGATGTGGCAGTCTGGGTTGTATTCTGCTGAAGACTATAGCCATCTGTCCATTTCAGGGTCTATCTAAGTTGATATATAAAGAAGTACTTTCCAGAGAGAGAATATTAGGCTCTGCCCCGTTGCTCAGGTCCTGGGTTAATTCACCACTACAGCAACATGGGAACCAACAACCCCTTAACTTTGTAATGGAGGGGTTAGCAAACTTTTTCTGCAAAAGGACATATAGAAAATATTTTAGGCTTTGCAGGCCTGTCACAACTACTCAACTCTGCTGTTGTAGAGTTAAAGAAGTCATAGACAAAATGTAAATGGTGAGCATATCTGAGTTCCAATAAAACTTTGTTTTGCAAAAACAGATGGCTGAATTTGCCCTACACACCATAGTATGCCAACCCCTGTTTAAATGAATGGTGACCCCATCTACCAGCAATGCATTCTCATTGGTGTTCTGCAATTTGTCCAATTTTAAAAGTAACTCTTCCCTTATCAGAGTAGGGAGTGAGGGTGCCAGGTCATTTTCGAAGTAGTTTGAAGAATGGAGCCACCTTAGGAGACATGCATCACTGGAAATGCAGTTCAGTAGGCTGTCATGGGCTGAATGGCTTAATGACTAACATCTCAGGTATTTAACCTGGTCATTGGTGTGTGACAGCAATTTAGGACAGCATCAGATGTTCCTGTTATTGACATGTGTTGAGAAAAGACTCACCAAGTTGGAGGCAGGGCTTGATTTCCTACAGTGAGGAATAGTTGAAGAAATTGGTTCTTCAGTCCCAAGATATGATGATTGGGGGACCATCAGGGAAGAGAGAGAGAAAGGCAAAATGGGCAGAAGTCACAGGGAGGTCTATTATGGCTGAATGTAACATAGATTATGCATCTGGTGCTTTAAACTTTCAAAAATATTTTTGTAAGTGTTTTGTTAACTTGCTTATCTGAAGATGCAAGAGCCTTTCTCATAGGTTCCCCATATATGGAGGTAGTCAATAATAATTATGGGTAAGTTTTGCTCCTGATAGTGCAATAGTAATTAATACAAGAATAGCCAGTCACTGAGGCTCTGTTCCCACATATAACACCTTACTGAATCTTCACAACAATCTTGGAAATAGATATGATAAGCATTTTACAGAAGAAATTGAGAGTACTTGACTGTATAGTTTCCTAGGCTATTCAAAGCAGATACCATGAAATGGATTGGTATAAAAATGGGAATTTATTAGCTTACAGTTTGAGGCCAGTAAAGGCTTCGTTATCGTGATCCTTGGCTCCTCTGCCATGTGGCAAGGCTCATGGTGACTTCTGCTGGTCACTCCCTTCTCTTCAGGGTTCCATTGCTTCTTGCTTCCATGTCTTTCTCACTTTTTCTCTCTGTATTCTTTCCATTTTTTAAAGGGCTCCAGTAAGATGATTAAGACACATCCTAAATGAGTTGAGCCACTCCTTAACTGACATAGCTTCATCAAAAGATCCTACTTACAATAGGTCCATACCCACGAATGGATTAAATTTAAGAACATGTCTTTCTGGGGTAACTTCAGCTTCAAACCACCACACTGACCCAGGGAAACAGTTCAAAAACTGTGCCAGAGCTGGACCTCGAACTCAGATCCAACTCCACAGCCCACATTCCTAATCACCACATTGTCCTGCTCCATAGGTGCAACATTCTTTTGTTAGTATATTTCAGTGAGGAATCAGTGCTTGGACCACTGACCTGTAAGGATATTTGGGGAGGGTCTTGATAATTTTTATTATTTTTTTCTCTTATACAACTATGTTTATTTTTCAAGTTGAAATTTTTTAAATAATTAAAAAAATTTTTTAAAGATACTTAGATCGCATAAATGGATTCCCGTATGTCCTACTCCCCACACCTCCCACACCCTCCCACATAAACATCCTTCATTAGTCTGGCACAATCATTGCAATTGATAAACACATCCTGGGGCTTTGCTCTTAAGCATGACCATAGTTCACAATGTAGTCTACACTCTCTCCCACACAGTTCTGTATGTTATGTGATGATATAGCAATGAAACTGGAAAAAGACCTTGAATGAAAGGGGAAAAGGTAAAGACAAATGAGTTTATAGGGCTAAGAGACTTCGAAGTGAGTCAGGAGGTCATTCCAGAGGTAACGCTTATGCACATCTCAGCAGGATCTCATAAACTGCCAAAGTGGGTACTACCCCAAATAGTGGGGCTCCTGAGGGCTCTGGAGACACCCAGGTCCTATGGTCAGGGCAGATAGCTCCGGAGTTTAGTGCCTAGCCAGTGGGCTCTACTTTGGAGTTTGTGCTCCTGAGAGTGACAGAGTTGGACTCAATTATGTAAGGATAATTTTAAACCAGGCTTTTATTGAGGTTAAAGAGCAGGGAACTATACCATGTAAATCTGTAATCAGAGATGGAGACCAGAATACAATCTCCATGATGGCAGAGTCTTATCTCTTTTGTTCACCATGTAATTCCTAGCATTTAGTTTTGTCTGATAAATATTTGAATAAATGAATACATCAGTCAATGAATGAAAACAGAATTATTTGCCCTTTTTAGTATCAAAACACTTATAACCATGTAGCCCAATTCTCCATGTTTTCATGATTATGCCTCATACTTCTCTCTCTCTTAATCACATAGGTCAATATCCTATGCATGGTAGGCACCTAATGAATATTAGCTAATAGTGGAGCATGATAGATAACTGAATATAAGAAGTGCTACATAGCACAGCAATCAACAACTTTTCTCACCTCTCAGCACCCATGACTGATGCAACCACTTCAGAATATTCACGTTGTGGGAGCTATAATTCAACCCTTTTCTCTCCCCTTTATGTATGTAGATTGGAAAGTAAATCTGAGAAGGAAGCTAAAATATGTTCTGATTTATCCACACTACCTAAACTTTGGGACTATGTTACTAATGACAGGTTGATTATAACCTTCTCCTCAAGTGTTTGAGACTCACTGGTATAAAGCCATCAACAGAAGACCAAGTAGAGTTCTTTTATGGGGTTCCATGTGGCAGAACTCAGATGTCACAGTCAGCACCCTCCAGACAGCAAATGATCAACCAGATAAGTAATGAAACTCTGGATCATAGAGATACTGAGGCAGAGGTGAATGGAGTGGGGTATAGTCGGGTGATAGTGGGAAAAGGTCAGAGGCCATTATTATCACAGCTCCTTTAAAATATACATTTTTTTGGATTATTTTCCTTCCCCCATGCTTCAGTTTACTGTGACATTGTCATTTGGTAAACAAAACCCTTCGTTTTTGTCATTGTTGTTCAACTCTGGTCAAAGTTTCATGTATATCTTTCATTCAAATTTGTACCATTACCTGAGCATCCTGGGCCTGATGACCTTGGCATGACTCCAGTCTGTGGCCCATTCATTATTCCCCTGCACTCAGAGTGCAGTGATTTCCAATCTAACAAAATCCACTCTATGTTACATCACATAAACCCATGTATCCAGGAAAGAGGGCCATCATAGTTCATCATAGTCCATAAATAGTTCAACACTTTCTTGTGAGCCCTGGATTGTTCTGGGACAACCTGGAGTAGGGCCCAGCAATGTATGTATTTTTAAAGTCTTCTTGGTGATTCTGAAACACAGCCCTGAAATGGGACCCCATCATTTCATCTTCACAGTAGCCTACAAGTGGAATGGTATTATTCCAATTTTCATCACAAACAAACCGAGACCCAGCAATAAACGGTCTCTGTGATCAAAGGCCCAGCAGTAATTGGGGGCAGATTTGGGACTAAAATCCATGTTAGTTTCTTCAAGTCCAGAAATCTCTTTACCAGGCAACTTTTTATGTAACATTCTAAATTCAGGGCTGATGGTTTGACAACAGTTTATGTATGTGGGATTGCTAGTAATTTTGAATAAAAATAGTATTCTTTCATTTTTTATTTAAAAAAAACTTTTTAATAGAAGTTTTAGATTTACATTTGCAGAAAAATTACACCAAAAGTATAGGGAATTCCCATAACCGCCCCCCACCCCTGCACTCACACACATAGTTTCCCCTATTACTGACATCTTATATTAGTGTGGTACATTTGTTACAATTGATGAAGCAATATTAAAGCACTCCTACTAACCAAAGTCTATAGTTTACATTATGTTTTACACTTTTTACTCTCCAGTTCTATAGACCTTGACAAATGCATAATGTCATGCATCCAGCATTGCAGTAGTATACAGAAGAATCTCATCGTCTCAAATATAACCTGTGCCACCCATTACTTCCCACTCCCCTTCTGAACTCCTGGCAACCCTTATCTTTATATCAATGTTACAAGTTCTTTTGCCAACACAAGATAACATCCACTATAACGTCTAAGCTATGTGGGTCTGTGGCCCCACCCTCCCTGCCTCCCACAATTGTCCATTCCTCAATCCTGAGGGATCTGGGACAATGTCAGCTCAGACAGCCTCAGGCTGAGAGGGGACCCAAATACTACAGGGCAGAAGAAAGGGATTATCCTGTCCACAGCTGCAAATCTTACCCATTTTGGGGGATAGGACCTTTCCATCATCATTATTTTGTTGGTTGTCCAGGGCAAGCCCAAAGAACTAGAGAGTAGGAGCTGTCTGCTACTCTACTGGGATTCAGGATTCAAGAGGCATTTCAGCAGTCCAAAGATTTAAGTCTCTGTGAAATATACTTAACTTGTACATTTTTTTTAAAGATTTATTTTTTTAATTTATTATACATCCCCCCCTTCTGCTTGTTCTTGCTGTGTTCATTTTTCTTTGTGTTCCTCTGTGTCTGCTTGTCTCCCCCCGCTGGGGCGACCCACCGAGTCAGCTCACCGGCGCAGCAGCCCACCTGCTCGCGGGGCCTCGCCTTTGCCCATGGGGGCTTGCCTTTTTGTCCGTGGGGGCTTGCCTTTTTGCCTGTGGTGGCATACCCCACCTGCGTTGGCATGACCCACCCATGTTGGCTTGCCTTCTCGAGGTGGTTTGCCCTTTGAGGAGGCCCCACGGACTGAACTGGGGCCTCCCATGTGGTAATCCAGCACCCTACCAACTGGGCTACAGCTGGCCCCCTAACTTGTACATTTTTAAAAAGATGCTGTAAGTGTTTTAATTCAGTCACAGAAATTGGCAATTACCTGAAAAAAATATAAGGAACTTTGCTTTTCTTTAATTTTCATAATCTTCCCCTCACTAGTTGGGGAGCTGGAACTATATCTACTGTGACTGGACATGTTCTCAAGTCTAGCTATCCTGGCAGCAGCTTTGGGTGGAGCATGGAGGTGGCTTAATGAAGTCAGTGTAAATGGTGCAGAGTTGCACATGTTACCAGCCTACAGATTTAGAACCTGTATGTAGAGAGCTTGTTCATAATGCTTAGATAATAACAGGATGATACACAGAACCATCCTCTGCAAGAAGAGGAAGTGGTGGTTGACTGGAGTTGGAGGAGGCCTGAGGTATTGGCCTTAAATACAACTATATGTTTCACTTTTATTACACAAAATCTTTAACCTTTTATTATAGGTTCAAATAAAAGGAGTAGAAGAATCATGATTGGGGAATTATAAATGAGTACACTTATATTATATTGGGAAACTAGATTTTCATATATTTCCAGGTAGGGCCTGCTGAAAGGGTATTGATTTCATGATGTTGTGTGTCTTGTCTCAATTGTCCAGCAGTCCCAAGAGCCCTCAGGAACAATCTTGTTTGAGGCTTTGTATACTGTGTCAGTTAGTGAAATATGTCTGAGACCTGCATAAGTGTAACTTCCAGAATGAACTCCTGACTCTTTCTGAAATCTCTTATCCATAAAGAATCTTTTTTATTTAATGTTTCCTGATTTTGGTCAAGGTCTTTTTCCAAATGCATCATTGATTAATGCTTGGTAATAATCCCTTGGTTCCAGGGAGGCTCATCCCCAGGAGTCATGTCCCACATCGCAGAGGAAGGTAGTGAATTTATTTTCAGAGTTTGGCTTAGAGAAATTCCACACTTGAGTAACAAGGAAGTTTTCAGGAGGTAACTCTTAGGCATTAATTATAGTTAGGCAGAGTTTCATTTTTATAGGAATAAGGTTCATAGTTACAAGCTTTAAGATTGAGGGTTTGGCATATAGGCCTATTTTCTTTACTTAGGCATGGCTTATATAGTGCACAGATTTTTGCCATTTTATTTGAGAAAGTAGCAGGGCTTCCTCAGGATGTATGCTTCCTTTTCGAAGTCTCTCTTAATTGCCCTTCTTCTACCTCAAGACATTTTTATCTGTGCTCCCACAGAAATTTGTTCATACCTCTAATATGGTCCTTATTTCATTCTTTTTAAAAATTTGTTTCTTTTATTACTAATAATATGTTTTAATGTTATGTTTAAAGAAGTTTTAGATTATAGAAAAGTTACATCGAAAATACAGGGGATTTCCATATATTCCATCCCCTCCCCCTCTCATATTTCCCCTATTAATAACATCTTACATGAGTGTGGCACATTTGTTACAATTGATGAACCAATACTGAAGCATCGCTACTAACTGTAGTCTATAGTTTACATTATGGTTTATACTTTGCACCATAAATTTTATAGGTTTTGACAAAATGTATAATGGCCTGTATCCATCATTGCAATATGCAAAACAATTCCAATGCCCTAAAAACTCCCTATTCTTCCCTCCCCCTCCCCTCAGAACCTCTGGTAACCACTATCTTTATATCAATGTTACAAGTTCTTCCATTATTACAATAATAATAAACCTATTTTGGTTCTGGTTGCATTCCCCCTTTATGTTTGTTTATTCCTCAGTCTTGAGGATTTGGGGATGGTGATGCCTGTTCTGCTTCAGATTGAGAAGGGACTTATATCTTATGGGGCAGAAAATTAGTGTTCTTTTAAATTACATGGATGATCCACGTTTACTGTGGGAAGCTATAAAACATAGGTAGAAAAAGTGGGGGGGAAGCACCCATCATGACACAACTCAGATAATCCTGCTAATATGTTGATACATATGCTAGACTTGCTATTCATATGTTGGGTTTTTAGATTATAAGACTGGAAGCACGGTGTTCATGAAGTTTTTCACTCTTCAGTATTTACTTATTAGGTTATGAGCTTCTTTAATGCAAATAGACATATACAGCAGTACTTAAATGGTTGTGCAGAATTCCTTTATGGAATATATCAACCAGATGCTTATTGTTAGAGGGTTAGGATGCTGCGTATTTTTAAAGCAGTTGTTCATGAGTGAGTGGTATGCAACACACCAAGGATCAAAATGGGATGTTTAGGTAGTAAAAGAGCTCCGAAGAACTTAAAGAGTTAATGTTTAGTTAACTAGAAAATGAGTTTCCCCATCCCCCAGCCAAGCTGAATGACTGACCCCCTGTTCCCAACGCTGCTCAGTAACAAGCGTGACCTTTGATGTACTAGTGATCAGACTCGCCGAGATTGTTTCAGGTTTGAAATCTGAGCTCTGTGTAATAATGGCACATTATTACTTGTGGGTCCTTGAGACTTCCCTGCCACTTGCAAGAGCAGAACTGAGATCTTTTGAGGTTAGCAGCCACCACTGAATTTTCATTAGGAAAAGGAAAGGAAACCATCAATTTCAACCCTGACAAACCTGATGCCTGCCCAGAAACAGCAACACAATCAGATGGAAGCCTGTAAGAAAAGTCCTGTAGATTTGAAAAAGATCAGGGTGAAAATGGGTTTGTTGTAGGTGTGAGATCAGTAAGGAAGAGCTCAGGGAAACAGCATCCAAACGGTGGGCAAAAACTGGCCAAATATTGGAGTCTAGTATCTTTGGGGAAAAAAAATGAATTTTGCTTCCTCTTAGAAAATTTTCCAGAAAACAAATTTGCCAGGCCACTTGTTTGTAAGCCAGAGGCAACTATCTAAGTGATCTAGAAATTCCAAAGGCATTTTTCTTTCCAGTGCTGTGATGCTCAAAGGATGCTCCAGGGTGTTTTGTAAAGTGACCAGAGGTCTACATTCTACACCTGGCTTCAGTGCCTCTCTCTAGGACTAAGACTATCCCCTTCTCTATCTAGGCTTTGGTTTGCCACCCCTTAAATAAGAAGTGGAGAGGCATTATAGAATACGCATCAATAATTCCAGTGCTACCACTTACTAGCTATATTAAATTGGATTGTTTTTTAACCTATTTGAGTCTCAATCTTCTAGACTTTAAAAGAGAGATAACGATACTTACCTTATAAGGTATTAAGTATTAAGATAAAATGAGGTATGTAGAAAGCACAGCCTGGAACTGTAACACAGTTTGTGCTCAATAATTGCAAGAATAGGCTGCTGTTTGATTTTTTGTTCCTTTCCAGCTTCAAAGCATTAATCTATGCCAGGTGTTAGAGGTATATAACGTTGCTAAGGTATGTCCATTGTCCCAAAGAGTTACAGTCCAATGAAGGGAGCAGACATGTAAACACAGCTGGACTGGAAGATCAAGTAGACCTTATGCATCTTCTCTTGGGGTCAGTGGAGGAGACTTTACAGTGGAAGCAGCCATTGGGGTGGGCTTCAAAAGATGAAAAAGATTTTTAAGGCAAGGTAGGAGTGGAAGCACTCAAATAAGAAAGTAAAGGGCATAACCAGTTGGATGCATTGTGACCATTGTTGTATGAGCTTTTCCTAATGGACTGGTGGAGTTTTTAAGGTGGGAAAAAAATATGAAGATATATTCACAACTGAACCCAAATCAACTACTGTTAGAAAATTTAAATTTGCCCTCCAGTTCAAAGTCGAAAAAGCTGGCTGTCTTGGTTTCCCTCCTAACAATCTGACCCTGGCAAATGTCTTTACCTGTTCCTCAGCTACAAAATAAGAATATAAATCCTACCCTGTCCACCTCAATAAATTGTTGTGAAAATTAATAGATAATATAAAGCCTGCCTCAGAATCTCAGCTGTAAGGCTTGTAAAGCACACCCAGAATTTTTGATTCAGTAGGTCTGAGGGATGGGACCTAAGAATTTATATTTGTAACAAGCTCCCAAGTGATGAAGTTCTGCTGGTCTGGGAACCACACTTTAATAACTTCTGCCTATTTGAACCTATAATTAGCACTATACCTGTTAAATATATGTGCCAGAGACTTAAATCTTTGGTCTGTTCACATGCTGATTGAGCCCTGAATCTCAGCAGAGTTGCAGCCAACACCTACTCTCAAGTTCATCAGATTAACCCAGGACAACTAACAAAATGAGAATGGACAATGACCATCCCCCAAAACAGAGTATCTACAACTGCAAACAAAACAGTTCCTTCCATTTGCCCCATAAGATCTAAGCCCTCTCTCAATCTGAAGCAGAACAGACATCGATATCCCCAAATCCTCAATATTGAGGAATGAACAAATGTAAGGGAGGAATGCAACCATGGACCAAAGTAGACTTATTATTATTGTAGTAACAGAAGAATTGTAACATTGATATGAAGATAGTGGTCACCAGAAGTTCTGAGAAGATGGGAAAGGAAGAATAGGCGGAACATTAGGGTGTTTTAGAACATTGGAATTGTTCTGCATGATATTGCAATGATGGATACAGGCCATTATATATCAAAACCTATAAAATTATATGGTGCAAAGTGTAAATCATAATGTAAATTATAGACCATGGTTAGTAGGAATGCTTCAATGTTTGTTCATCATTTGTAACAAATGTACCACACTCATGTAAGACGTTATTAGTAGGGGAAAATGTGGAAAGGGGAAGGGATGGGATATATGGGAATCCCCTATATTTTCTATGTAACTTTTCTGTAATCTGAAAACATTGCTCAGTCGTATGTAAATCAATGTGATGATTTGATTTGTCCTCATGTTGCTTCTAGGTTCACTCAAGAGATATAAATTTATTGGTATAATTTAGAGTGATATTATTTATTGGAATAAGATTAGACATTTTCCAGGTTTTTTTTTCCCTTAGTAATCAGACCTTTGATCCCTAAAGGACCTCTTATCTTTTCTTTTCTCTTAACCTTTGATACAAACTACATCTGTAAGGTGGCCACCCTCCTTTCTGCTCCTATGCCCTTGTTTTCTGGTAGTCTTTAAAGGCCCCAGGTTGGATGGGATTTAGGTTAGTATAAAAGAACAGATATCTGTGGACTATCTCAGGCTTCAGAGCTCAAAACAATCTTCCAAAGGCTCTTTCTCCCCGGGGTAGAGCCTTTGCTTTATTCATATCACCATTGGGACAGTAAACTCCCACCTCATGAAGCTTCCAGCCAATCACCATGCTTTCATAGCCCTTTTCCCCTCTTTCACCTCTTAGCTTTCATTTTCCAGTCTCCTTTGTACATTCTGTTCTATGCAAAGGAGACTGTTCTATGTAGGGGTTCCCACTGCCTGGCTCCAGTCAATCCAAGAGCTTTGCCTTTCCACATACTCATGATACTTTCCAAAGTATGTGTTACCTCTTTGATAGGGGAAGAAAGCAGCCATCCTAATTCCATTAGGCAACAGGGCTAAGAAAGCACACCCGCCTTGTCTCTGAAACAGCCATGTGCTGTTTTCAGAACGAATCACTGATTTGGCATCATCTGCCTGGGTTGTGGCTTGTACTCTTTCTGCTTGTAGAACTGTTTCCTCTCTGTCACAGGCACCAAACTACTATTCCACGGGCTATAATCAGATGGTGTAGCATAATTAAAAAAAAAAAAAAAAGAAATTTGAGCTTGTCATCAACATTTTTTTTAAATGTCATGGGATTTTACATTTAAAAAATTGGAATTCCAGCTTCTTAAAAAAAAAAAGAAGAACATTTGACAACCTGGAATCCACACTCTGAAAGGCAACAACTAAAGGAGGTGAGTGCAGGCCACCTCCTTTTCACAGTGCCAGAGCACTCCACTTTGCGCTGTCCACACCAACTTGTATCGCTCATGTACTTAACCTGCCTGGTTCCTAGATGTTCTTTGAATTAGCCTGTTTTCTCTCTTGTCAATGAGTTTACAGACCTACAGGGTTTGGGAGCTGGGGAGGCCTCTTGGAGCCACGATTTTCAAACATTGCTGCACATTAGAATCACCTGGTACCTTCTAAAAATCTTTCTACCCAGGCTGTCCCCAATGCCAATTAAATCAGAATCTCTGGGGAAAGGACCCAGCTAACAGTATATTCTCTTAATTCCCTAGATGATTCCAATGCACCGTAAATTTGGGAGCCAGTAGCTTAGAGGAGGGCTTCTCAAACTTTTTTGGGCATACAATTCACCTAAGGACCTTAATATAATGCAGATTTTGATTGTGTAGGTCTGGTGTAGGGCCTGAGATTCAGCATTCCTTGCAAGTCAGCGCTGCATGGTCTGGTCTTGGTCATAGGTTAAAAAGGTGACAAAATATGCTTTATTTATAAAGGCTAAGTACCTAAGCTTAGAAAGATTAATTTTTTTGATATTTTAGAATTTACTTTTCAAAACATAAATGTTAGTGATGCCAAGAATATTCCTAGAGCCAAAGTTGTTGTTTTCTTTCTTTTTCATGTTTTTGTTCCAATATTCCTTCTCCACTAGAAGAGAAAGAGGTAGATCTTCAGCCAACAACACATTATTTAGTCTGTTGATGCCCCTTGGTTTCTCATTCTTTGTGGTAGAGAGGAGGGTGGGAATGAAAAACAAGCCCTTCATCCTATAGTTGGGGAAAAAAATTGAGGCTAAGGAAAGGATGGGGACTTGCTCCAAATAAAAATAACCATAAATAGAGAAGCCAATACTCTGAGACAAAGAGTTCACTAGTCTTTATAATTGGTCTAAAAGCCTGATAGTTTCTTTAAGTTTTAAGTCATGTGGCAGCCACTCCTTTCAGTGGAGAATGAAGCAGCTGGCCAGGTCTACTTGCCTAATTAAGTGAGTAGACTGAGCAGGCAGCTATCTCAACAGTTTAATTTTTTTAAATTAATTTTTTATTAATTTTTTATATATCTATATATATTTTTAGGATACATTGATTACATAAATGTTACACAGAGATTCCAGGAGTACCCATATGCCACCCCCCACCCCTCCCACAACCCCCCACATGCACATCCCTAAGTGTGGCATAACGCCTCTGTTACACACGTTTTGGGGCTTTGCCATCAGACATAGATCACAATTCAGGCCATAGACAACCCTCTCTTCTTTACAGTTCCTGAATGATACATGGTCATATAAAC
>PVKH010022088.1:0-14176 GCA_004027955.1 Chaetophractus vellerosus
ATAAATGTATGTGCACCTAACCAGGATGCCCCAAATTACATGAGGCAAACACTGGCAAAATTGAAGGGAGAAATAGACATCTCTACAATAATAGTTGGAGGCTTCAATACAACACTCTCAGCATTGAACAGAACATCTGGGTAGAGGATCAATAAAGAAAGAGAGAGCTTGAATAATACTATAAATGGACTAAACTTAATACACATATACAGAACATCAGACCTCAAAACATCAGGATATACATTATTATCAAGTGCTCATGGATCTTTGTCCAAGATAGACCACATGTTGGGTCACAGAGCAGATCTCAATAAATAAAAGAAGACCTAAATTATACAAGGCACTTCCTCTGATCATGGAATTAATCTGGAAACCAACAACAGGTAGAAAAAAGGGAAAATTCACAAATATATATATAGATTAAACAACACAGTCTTAAATAATCAGTGGGTCAAAGAAGAAACTTCAAGAGAAATCATTAAATATCTTGAGATGAATGAAAATGAAAATACAACATATCAGAACCTATGGGGTGCAGTAACAACATTGTAGAGATGGAAATTTATAACCCTCAATGCTTACATTAAAAAAGAAGAAAGAGCGCAAATGAATGACATAACTACACACCTGGGGGAACTAGAAAAAGAACAGGAAACTTTCCCCAATGCAAGCAGAAGGAATGAAATAAGAAAGATCAGGGTAGAAATAAATGAAATTGAGAAAAAAAACAATAGAGAGAATTAACAAAACCAAAAGTTGGTTAAATGAGAAGATTAACAAAATTGACAAATGCTGATAGACTGACAAAGAAAAAAGAGAGAAGATGCAAATAAATAAAATTAAAAAAAAAAAAAACCACAGGAACATTACTACTGACCCCATGGATATAAAAGAGATCATAAGAGGATACTATGAACAACTGTACCCAAACAAACTAGAAAATGTAGATGAAATGGAAAATTCCTAGGAATGTACGAACAACCTACACTGACCCTAGAAGAAACAGAAGACCTCAACAAACCAATCACAAGTAAAGAGATTGAAACAGTCATCAAAAAACTCCTCAAAATGAAAAGCTCAGGACCAGATGGTTTCACAGGTGAGTTCAACCAAGCTTTCAAAGACTTAAAACCAGTCCTACTAAAACTCTTCCAAAAAATTGAACAAGAAAAAAATGCTACCAAACTCATTTTATGAAGCCAATATAACCCTAATACCAAAGCCAGATAAAGAGATCACAAAAAAAGAAAATCACAGACCCATTTCCCTAATGAATGCAGATGCAAAAATCCTCAACAAAATACTTACTAATCAAATCCAACAAAACATTAAAAGAACTATTCATCATGATCAATGGGTTTTATAATGGGCATTCGAGGGTGGTTCAATGAAAGAAAATCAATCAGCATGATATGCCACAGAAAAGATCAAACAAGGACAATCACATGATCCTATTGATTGTCACAGAAAATGCATTTGACAAAATACACATCATTTCTTGATAACAATACTCCAGAAGATAGGAATTGAAGGAAACTTTATCAACTTGAAAAAGGCCATATATGAAAAACCCATAGCTAACACTGCACTCAATGTTAAAAGACTGAAAGCTTTTCCATTGAAATTGGTAACAAGACAAGGATGCCCACTGTCACCACTGTTCTAGTCATGACTATTTTTCATTATAATGCTAGAGGTTCTAGCTAGAGTAATCAGGCAAGAAAAGGAAATAAAAGGCATGCAAATCAGAAAGGAAGAAATAAAACTTTCACTATTCGCAGATGACATGAGCCTATACCTAGGAAGTCCTGAAAAATCTACAACAAAGTTGCTAGAACTAATAAACAGTTTCAGCAAAGTGGCAGGATACGAGACTAACATGCAAAACTCAGTAGTGTTTCTATACACTATTAATGCACAATCTGAGGAGGAAGTCAGGAAATATTCCATTTACAATAGTGACTAAACTTAGGAATAATCTTAACCAAGTATTTAATGGACCTGTATTCAGAAAACTACAATGCACTGCTAAAAGAAATTTTTTAAAAAGAACCTAAATAAATGGAAGAATATTCCATGCTTATGGATTGGAAGACTAAATATCATTAAGATGCCAATTCTACCCAAATAGATATACAAATTCAATACAAACCTGATAAAAAAAAATTCTACCAGCATTTTTCAAAGAAATGGGACACACGATTATCAAATTTATTTAGAAGGGTAAGGGGCCTTGAATAGACAGAAACATCTTAAAAAGGAAGAGCAAATTTCGAGGATCCTCATATCCAGACTTTAAATCATATTACCTAGCTACCGTGTAAAAACAGGATGGTACTGGCATAAAGATAGATACATAGACCAATGGAACTGAATTGATGATTCAGAAACAGACCCTTACATCTGTGGTCAAGTGATTTTTCACAAGGCTATCAAACCCATCCAGCTGGGGCATAACAGTTGATTCAACTGTGCTGTGAGAATTGGATATCCATAGTCAAAAGAAAGAAAAAGGACCCCAATCTCACACCTTATACAAAAATTAACTTAAAATGGATAAAAGACCTAAATACAAAAGCTAAAACCATAAAGGACCTAGAAGAAAGTGTAGGGGGAAAATCCTCAAGAGCTGGTGGTAGGTCATGGATTCTTAAACCTTACACCAAAAGCATGAGCAACAAAAGAAAAGATGAATAAATGGGACCTCCTCAAACCTATACACTTTGATGATTCAAAGGACTTTCCCACTCAACAGGAAAAAATATTTGGAAATCACAAATCCACTGATTGCCATTCTATATAAAGAGATCACACAACTCAACAGGAAAAGAGCAAGCAATCCAATTTTAAAAAGGACAAAAGACTTAAATAGACATTTCTCCAAAGAGGAAATACAAATGGCCAAAAAGCACTTGAAAAAATATTCAATATCACTAGCTATTAGGGAAATGCAAATCAAAATGACAATGGGATATCATCTCATACTACATAGAATGGCCATTATTAAAAAAACAGAAATCATTAAGTGCTGAAGAGGATGTGGAGAAATAGGAACATTCCCTTCACTGTTGCTGGAAATGTAAAATGGTACAGCCTCTATGGAAGACAGTTTGGCAGTGCCTCAGGAAGCTAAATATAGAACTGCCATATGATCCAGCAATTCCACTACTAGGACTATATCCAGAAGAACTGAAAACTGTGACATGAACAGACATTTATACACCGATATTCATAGTGGCATTATTCACAATTGCCAAAACATGGAAACAATCCAAGTGTCCGTCAACTTAGGAATAGAAAAACAAAATGTGGTATATACATATGATGTAATATTATGCTGCTGTAAGAAGAAATGAAATTGGGACACATATGATAACATGGATGAATCATGAAGACATTATGCTAAGTGAAATAAGCCAGGCAGAAATGGACAAATATTGCATGGTCTCACTAATATGAACTAAAAATGAAGAATATATATGTGGAGTTAAAACCCAGAGTATAGGTTATTAAGAGATAAGAGGAAGAGTGAGAAGGGGTACTGTTGCTTAATGTATATAGAAGTTTTAATTAATATGACTGTAAAAGTGTGGGAATGGATAGAGTTGATGGTAACATATTATAGTAAGTGGAACTAAAGCAGCTGGTTTATAAATGGGATTGTGGCTGAAAAGGGTTGTCTAGGGATGTGAATGTTAATTGAAACAAAGCTAGATAATAACCTAGGGACTGAATAACATAGTGAACCCAGAGGTGGATGAGAATTGTGATTAATAGTACAAATACAAGAATGTCCTTCTATGAACTAGAACAAATGTACATCACTATTGCAAGGTGGTAAGAATGTGGAGAAGTATGGGAAAAATACAATTAATGTAACCTATGGACTATAGTCAACAGCAATACTGAAATATTCTTGCATCACAGCCAAAGATGTTATTGTGTTAATAAACAGGGAATGTGGAAAAATATACCAAATGTATCCTATAGGCCATAGTTAGGGGTTACAGTCTGAGGATATTATCTCATAATTTGTAACAAATGTTCTACAACAAATTAGTGTGTTGGTGGAGCGATGTTTTTTGGGAATTTCCACACATGTGAATGATTGTTTTGTAAGTTCACAACTTTAATAAAAGTATATATTTTAAAAAGCGATCTAATAAAAAGATCCCTCAACTGAATCTAACCAAAAGATCTCACATACAATAGGTTTCCATACACAGGAATGGGTTAGCTTAAGAACACAATTTTCTGGAATCCACAAAATTCTCAAACCAACATAGAAAGAAATGCTTAAAAGTCTAGGAAAATTTTTTTAAATTTGGAATGTTAGATTTTTCAAAGGAAATATCTTCATAATGTCTATTAAATTTTATTTCTTAACTAATATATTCATTGGAAAGTACTATCTCTTTCATTTAATGACAGCTCTTTCTATTTTATCCTAAACTAATGGAATAAGGCAGTTTCCACTGATGAAAAAGTTCACTCAAAATCTTGTAGGGCTCCATACACCTCCAGGAGCTTTGAACAATTAGCAAGAACTGGCATAAATATCTTTCTCAAAGCTCAAAGTTTAAAGTATTCCAGTAACAGGGCAAGCCTTGCATCAAGAAAAAGACTACAGGAAAGCGATAGGATCTTATGCATCTTAGCTGAACCTCCATCGACCCTCACGGGCTTGGTATAGAGCTGGATTATGCTCTCAGTGAAGATGCCATGTCCTGGTTCTGGAAAAAGAACAATACCCTTGTGCACATATCAGGGGCATGTATGTCCAGACCAATCTATCTGGTAGTGCCTAAGGGACTCAACATCCAACACCTTGCCCTGCATGTAGAAGGTGGCTCACAGGGCAATGCTAAAGAACATTGTTGCAGAGCAGTCAAGTTGTGCTCCCTGGATCAAGGGATTTCTGGCTGTAGGATAGAGTATAGTGACAGGACCATGAGGAAACTGTTTCCTAGGGAAGAGAGGGTATTCAGAACCGTGTAAATGGGGGAATTCCTAGGGCCATAAAGTATATGCCTAAGGCAAGAAACATATGCAGATCAAGATCTGAGAGGCCCCTATACTTTGGCCTAGAGCTATTCTCTAAATTCCCTGAAGGAGTGCACTCACACAGGTCAATCTGCAAAGCCTGGAAAAGGTGTTTTCTTTTTTCCTTCTTTTTTAATTCATTTTTTTGTTAGCTCTTTTCTTTTTCAAGAAAAGCTCTGTCATAATCCTAGGTGGATACAAGCCTAAAGAATAGACAACTAAGAATCTAAATTCCAGCAATGACACAAGAAATTATCAAAATTTCCAAATTGCAACAGAAGTTGATAAGACATACAAAGAAACAAGAAGCAATGACCCAAGAAAAAGAGAATAGTAAAGCATTAGATAACAGCAATGAGGAGGACCACACCTGGGAAATAACAAAGTATTTTTTAAGAAGTCCTAAATGTGCTCTAAGACCTAAAGGAAAATATGGATTAAAACACTAAATGAAATCAGTAAAATGAGAGGTGAACACAAGCATAATATTAATAGAGAGAAATTTTGAAAAGGAACCCAACAGAACTGAAGACCACAGTAACAGAAATTCAAAATTCCCTAGAGAGGTTCAAAAGCAGATTGGAATGGGCACAAGAAAGAATTAGTGAAGTTGAAGATATGATAGTAGAAATCATCCTGTCTGAGAAGCAGAAGGAAGGAAGAATGAAGAAAAATGAGCAGAGCCTAAGGAATCTGTCAGACACTGTCAAGTGAACCAATATATGCATTGTGGGTACTCCAGAAGGAGAAAAGTGAGAGAAAATGGCAGAGAGGATATTCAAAGAAATAATGGCTGAAAACTACCCAATTTTAACAAAAAGACACAAATATACATTTAAAAGATGCTTAACAAACTCCAAACATGATAAACCCAAATAGACCCATGCCATAGCATATTATAATCAAACTGGTGAATGCCAAAAACAATGAGAGAATTCTGAAAGTCTTAAGAGAGAAGCAATATTTCATGTACAAGGGAGCCTCAGTAAGATCAATGCTGATTTTTCATAAGTAACCATGAGGCAAGAAGGCAGTGGGAAGACTAAATATTTAAAGCAATGAAAGCAAAACATTACCAACCAAAATTTTATATCCAACAAAACCATCTTTCAAAAAATGAGGCATGGATTCACACATTCCCAGATAAACAAAAAGTGATGGACTTCACTACCATTAGATCAGCCCTACAAGAAATGCTAAAGAAAGTTCTATAAGTTGAAAGTCAAGGACAATAGACAAGAGGCTGAAGCCAAATGGAGAAATCAGTATCTCCAGTGAGGGTAACAATGGGTTATATATGCCAGTGATACTGTATTTTTGGTTTGTAACACCATTTTTTAAATTCCTACAGAATTTAAAATGCAAATGCATAAAAAGTCATGATTAATCAGTGATTTGAGACTTACAATATATAAATGTACTTTGTGACAAGAATTGCACAAAGATGGGGGGACAGAGGGACATAGGAACATGTTTTGTGTATATTATTAAGTTAAGTTGGTATGAAAGCATAGGAGATTGCTAAAGATTTACTATGTTAAGTTTAAGCCCCTTGGTAACTATAAAGAAAATACTGTAAAACATGCAAGTTCATAGAGACAAATTAGAGTATAGATTGCCAAGGGTGAGGGGCAAGGGGAATAGGGAGTTTATCCACAATGGGTATAGGGTTTCTGTTTAGGGAGAAGGGAAATTTTAGGAATCGAAAATCGTAAGGGTACCACAATATTGTGAATGTGATTACTCCCATTCAGTGTGGTAGTGGTTGATGTGGAAAAGTTTATGTTGTATATATGCTCCCAAATTTTTTTAAAAAAAGAGCAACTAAAGAGACAATGGCAGTTAAATGTAATATATGATCCTGGATGGGATCTAATAAGAGAAGAAAAAAGGCTCAAAGGGGTATTTTGGACTTATGGAAAAATTGGAATATTGACTGTAAGCTTTATATTGGTGTTAAATTTCTTGAACTTGATAACTGCACTTAAGGTGGTTATATAAGTGAATATCTTTGTTTGTAGAAAATGTACATGGAAGTGTTAAGTGTTCAAAGAGCATGATGTATACAGCCCACGCTCAATCTTTTAGAACATGGATTGATTTATCTATTTGATAAATAGAAAGATGGTTACAGGGATAGATAGAATGACATGGCAAGTGTAGCAAATTATTAAAATTGGTAGATCTGGGTGTCTTAAATTTGGAGTTATGTTGGACTTCTCTGTATGTGTTATTATTTTTGTATTATTTTTGTAACTCTCCAGTAAGTTTGAAAGTAGCTTAAAATAAAAGAATTTTAAAAATAGGAAAAAATATAGTAGGAAAAATTCAAGCAGAACTGCATAGACATCTCCTGGAATCTGAAAAAAAAAGTATTACCTTCTTGCTCATTCGGAAGGATTAAGCTCAGGACTGCAGATATGAACTGATCAGAACCTCCAAGGCTCAATGAGTGTTTGCAAGGAATCCTGGGAAAAGGAATCTTATTTTTCCTACTAGATTAAGACCTCAGAAAGTGTAGCAACTAGAGCTGTACTGCCACCTTGCTGTCATGTAAAACTTAAGTCTGAAGACAATATAATGGATAGCACTGCCAACCCATTTCTCACAGGAGAAAAACCAATCTGTGACTCCTGAACACAGCTATATCTAAAGCTGGTTCTACTTCCAGGGCTTTCAGTTACGTGTGCCAATAAATATACTTTAAGTCAGTTTGAATTGGATATTCTAACTTGCAATCAGATTGTCTTGGGTAGCCCATTGCCCTGTATTCAATTTAGAATCTGAAAAGCAATTTTGAAAAATCTCAGCTTGTTGTTCATCCCATTTAAATAAGTAGAGAAGTGGTATTGTTATTCTTATTTTATAGACAAAGAAAGAGAAAAGGCATAGAGAAAATCATAAGCTAAGAATAGTAGCAAAATCTTCTGAAAGTTAACATGTTATTCATAATCTTATTTTCCAAAATCCTTCACCAACTCCTTTTCAAATTTGCAAATCTTATGAATGAAAGCGGCGGTATGTGTGAACTTAAAAGATACATGTGGACAAATACTGCAAGTGCGTTGATCTATGGTAAAATGAAATTATCTTCACAGAACTCATTCTAGCCCAACCATGAATCCAACTATGACATTTTTTTCACTAACAATAGTTATCAATCCAGAAATTAAATGTGGGGACTGTATTTATATCATATTCAATTAAATTTCTATACCAAGAAAATTTAGGATAATGGAAATCCACAATTATTTCATAAATAAGTTAAATCTCCCTAGCAGGTAAAAAAATCTGCTTCTGCTTCTTTTATTAAGAATTACCTTGTTTCTCTATTTTAGCCTTTGGTTTAACGTTTTCTGGTTATAGCTGATATTTTTTAAGTTGGCGCTAATTGATGGTAAAGGAAAATTTTAAAACAGCAAGGAACACACTTTCTAAAGATGCTTTATAGCTCTCGGTAATCTAATTTGTGGGAAATGGAGAGTGGAGCACCACAGAGTTCTATTCAATAATTTATGGTCGAGATTCATCTCCTAAGTTTAGAAACATGATTTGCAACCCAACTGTGCTGTGAACTTATTTTGTGTAATTAGATGGCTGGCTACATCCTCAACCCTGCCCATTCTTCTTGTGCTCTCTTCTGGATGTGCAACAGATTCTGTGCTTGATCCATTCTTTGGAAAAATCATTAAAGGCATTTATTTACATTCTGATTATTACTGAAGCACAGATCTGGCTAGCAAAATCCTCATCATAAGAACTACTCCTTCTGCGTTTAAAAAAAGAGACAAACACCAAAGAAAAATATTTAGTTTTCATTTCATTTTACATGCTTTAATTCTGTAGAATTTTTGGACTTTGTAATTAAATCCTGGCTAAAATTTCACATTAAATGGAAAAAGGGGCCAATGATATCACGGCCACAGGTATTCCTAGTATAAGTTTTACAAGATTCACTGAGTTAGGCTTAAAATAAAAATATATTTTTTAAATATCATCTCGAGCTTAAAGTAAAAAAGCAGGAATCCTTTTTATCTGTATATTATTGTACATGACTACACCTGAATATCAAGTTTCTTATAGCGAACAGGAAGAGATCTGGCCTTTTTCCTATACTTACTTCCAAGTCTCTGACTCTGTTTTATTATCCAAATATTGAGCTTTGAATGAAACAAATAAACACTCAGCTTTAAAAAAAGAAAAAGGAAAAGGAATGAAAAGAAAAAAGAAAAATCCAGACGACAGCCGTGAATTATGTATGACCTGTGTGCTCAGGGAAAACTAATTGGAAATCAGTTGAGAAGAAAGTTATTTCTGATGTTAACCTCTATTTTTAGTTAAAATAAAACTTTGTGAATATTAGTTCTCATCCAGAACTAAGATCCACAGCAAAAATTAATTCCTAAATGTTGTTCTACTTTACACAGAGAAAAATTATTATATTTCACCCAAGAATGAGATCAATGGAATTGTTAAATAAAACCTGTATAATGGGTCAATTATCAAAGGTCACTTTTTTAGGATAAAGGCTGAAAATAACAGCTGAATAATAAGGTAGACTATAATTTTATTTGTTTGCTTTGAAAATTAATAAACCTGCCATCTATATGTTCTCAATTTAGTGAGCTATAATAAAGTAAATGAACAAAATTTTACTTTGCCATACAATGATTTATATTTTCAAGCTGTTTTCAAGAATATATTATGTTGGATGTAATATAGGAAAGAAAAAGGGTTTGGGTGTACAAATCCTAACACCACTGACTTTGTGAACTAGAGTAACTAATTTAAACTTTCTGAGCGACAGTAGTCTTATCTGAAAAATGGAGGCAATACCTGACCTAGTTATATTACCACGTAAAGTATGTGAAAACATAAAATTTTTTAAATTATAAAACATTATTTAAATATAAAAGGCTGCTATTATAAAATTCTCAAGATGGGAATGACCTGCCTAAAATCAGAAGGTTAATTACATTGCACAAAAAGAATTGCAATTCATCAAATTACCAATTCAAAGGTTTTATTTATTTTTTGCTCACCTAAAAAAAAACAAAACTGATATCATTGTCTCCAGTACTTTCATAAAATTAATAAATCAGACATTCTAGATCTTTTTTGCCATATCTAAACTAGCTTTTACTAATTCCACAATTATCACTTTAGAAAAATTTAGTAATAATATAATTATTAATTTAGGCAATTATTGTTTTGAATAATATGTCTGTTTTCATACCATAGTATGAAGCCCTCAGTACATAATCCAATTCTTAGAATATCTTGTTATTTGTTAAATAAATACTTCTGAAATTGAATTGAAAGGGAACAATTTCCTCAAGGCTTGTGAGTCTGTTCCCTTTTGTTTGTAGGAAAGTCTAAATGGGACTCTGGTTTTCGTCTTTAGATTGAATGGTAAAGTGTATTGTTTGAACTAAGATCTTACTCACAAATGATGATAATTTTAGTCTAAGCTACCTTATACAAGAACTGACATTTACTTAAAATATCTATAAGAAAATCAAGGAAACTAAAACACAGAATAAGTAATTTTTCTCTATAATGACAGTGAACTAGTTAAACTAATTAGGTAAGGAAAGCTTTTAGACCAACGCTGGCAAATATGCGGCATTTGCCACACAACCTCTCAGCTACTATTTTAGCACTCTAAGCATTAATATTTCCTTTCCAGCAAACCTCAGCCTCTTTCTTAATATGGTGCTCCAGTCAGCTGCTACTGATTCTCTGGATTTGATACCCAAGGAGAAAAATATTTGCTTATTTGTGTGTTAGAGTAAAAGTTAATTTTATGATTGCAGCAGCCTATTAAGTATGCTCTATAACCATTTAATCAAATGGATTTTAGTTCTAGAGTTGTCACGCATTTCTGTTGTATAAATACTGACCTCTGTGTATTTATCATCATTACACCTACAAATAGGTAAATATTACTAGAAATAGTCCAGTATGAGAAATGCAAAAGAAGCAGATGATTACTTATCTTGAATAAATAAGAAAATACACTGCAAATTCCAGACTATGAAACCACTTAAAAATAAAAAGCAATTTTTACCCTGACTTAAAGAGTAGAGATGTTCCTTAGGAAAGTTCTGGTTAGAAAATCTGAATTCATTTAACGAGCATTTTATAATTTATTTTGAAGAAAGCCTCAAAATAGTAATGGAAGAAAAGTAAAATAGAGTAGAAGTTGCATTGAGACAAGCAAAATACTTTATTGCCTTTGCCAGATGGAGTGACCAAGTTTTGATATATTAATATTATTGAAGTATGAATCAATCAGTATTGATGCAACTTAACTGTCACTGGCTACTCACATGGTCTTTATTCTGTACTTTAGGTAGATCCCACAGTAGAGTTACTTGAGATATACTACTTTTGTGGAACGTCCCTTCAGCAAATGCACAGTTGCTGACACTCTGACGGATGCAACTATCATTAGGATTCCTAGATTTGAGCAGACTTCAGTTAAACTGCCATGCTTTTCCTGAATCCACAATTCTCCCCAATGACCAGCTCTGTAACTGAGCCCAAGTCACTGAGCCAGAGACTTAACTTTGGATAAATTATTTCCTAGTAGTCCCAAAGTCCATCTTAAAATTTCTGTTCTTTTTGCCAAACTATCCACCATGATGCAATTCACCAATTATGTCAAAGGAACTGAATGGCAAACATAATGTTTTTCCCAAGCACCTCAGTAGCCACATAAATCAGTGACTACAAATAATATGCAAAGAAGGGATGCATATGTGGCTGGTAACTCCATCTCATATATCTGCAATTTCTATACCTGGTCAGCTTGTAGATTCACAACTATTATGCATCACTATAGTATATATATATATATATACACATATATATATGTATGTATACACACTTGCACATATAAATATATGTATGTATAACCCATACATTAGCACATCAGCACATATCCATTCAGAAACACATATTGCATTTAATCTCTACTACCCTCTCCTTCTTGCCACTCTCCCCTTCATTTTGTATGTCATGTTGCATTGCACTCAAAGGATGAATGTAAAAGATATCTAACCAAAACCCTCCTTTCCTCCTGATTAAGAAACTGACCAATCATAATATTATTTTTGGAGCATTGCCTATTCTCAATAACATAGAGAAAAGAAGCAAAGAATAAAATATTTGGTATTAAATAATAATATTACTTATTATGTGTAAATATGAAGGCACAAAAAAAGTACAATTTCAGTGTGAGATGTCCATGTTAGGTA
Organism: Chaetophractus vellerosus; assembly: GCA_004027955.1. Classification (NCBI taxonomy): domain Eukaryota; kingdom Metazoa; phylum Chordata; class Mammalia; order Cingulata; family Chlamyphoridae; genus Chaetophractus; species Chaetophractus vellerosus. The sequence continues at coordinate 12,306 of PVKH010022088.1, forward strand.
AGACAAAAGAGAAACTTTAGCAGTCTTGAAATAAGAAAGCATTTCTTGGGGCCGGCTCGATAGCCCAGTGGATAGGGTGCCAGCATACCACATGGGAGGCCCTGGGTTCGATTCCCGGGGACCTCTCCTAGCGGGCAGACCGCCTTGAGAATGGCAAGCCGCCATGGGCGGGCCGGAGCCACCGTGGGCAGGGCAAGAAGCTGCCACGGACAAGGCAAGAGCCGCCACGGGCAGGGCAGGTCGCCCGCGGATGGAGCGCAGCCAGCCACCCGCGAACTGAAGCAAGCGCCGGCCGTGAATAGACGCAGAGACCGCCCACAGGCGGGGAAAGCCGCGCCTGCGCAGTGACCACTCTTGGCGCGTCGCCGCAGCGGGGGAAGGGGAGATATGTAATAAAATAAATAAATCTTTAAAAAAATAAATAAATAAAAGAAAGCATTTCTTTCTTAAAGTCTTAATCACATTTATTCCAGCATGACTAACTGAAAAATGATGTCAGTAATTAAAGCTTCATAGGTTATTCTTATAAAATATTTGGGTCATGAATGCAAGGTTACTAAAAGTACCTATCTTGTAACCAGCACCATACAGGGGTGTTGGGGAATAAAAATAAAGTGTACAAGATCTGTTAAGCATTCAACAGGCACTGAAATAAAGCCACTTTGAGTGACTCCTTGTCTACCATTTGCCAAAGCCTAAGACTCCCACTAATATTAATGGTGCTGATGTTCTAGCTTTCAAATAGCAAAACTGATGAATAAACATTAATACAATATTGGTTTTTCAGGAATCATAGATGTGGATATAATAATTATAATCAGGCAACATAATAGACCAATTAGCCCCAGTTATTGAGACTTTCACCATATTTTTGTTGGTTTTGCTTCCTAACATATCTTAGGCAATCAGGTGGTTGGAATTCCAAAAAATTTATTTTATTCTCCACACATTTTTGAAGATCCTAATATTTGCCAGGCAGTGACATTTAAGTCCAATTCCCCTCTTTTCTCCAGTAAATGGCTCCTCAGCCACAGGTTGAATGTTTCCAATAAAGAGAGCACACACTTCAGAGATACTTGTTTCTTTTGTTAATGTCTACATTAGAAAGTATTTACTCAATTTGAAATAACCTAAATTTCCCCAAATAGGGAAATGGTAAATACATTTTAATACTTCCAGTCAATGGTCTCTTACCAATTGAAAATATTTAATGTGATGGAAAATGCCAACGACAGAATAAGTGAAAATATAAGTAAAAAGCAATTTTGCTCAACATAAAAGAGGTATTTATTAGATGCATAAACTGGAGATTTTCATTACCTGAGATACTATAAAAAGGCTATTAGTGAACTTAAATTTCATGATAAACCATGGGGGAGACCTCTTCTAAAATTTAAACAAAACATTGCAAAAATGAGGTGATTTTAGTATATGTTTAATAAAATTTAAGTTATACCTGCAACTCTGAGCTCTTTCTTATAATGAACATAAAATGAATACTGTTGTGTGTTTTGGGGTTTTTTTTGAGGGAGCTAAAAAATGTAAACTCTTTTATTCAAGTGATACACACATACACAGAAGTGGGGAAATCCTAGGTATAGATATCAATGAATTAAGACGAAGTAAACACACCCAAGAAACTGGCCCAGATCGAAAAAAAAAAAAAAGTCCCGAGCACCAAGCAGCCCTTTCCCTTCCCCTCCAGTTACTAACTCCCCTCAAAATAACCACTAGCCTGCTTCTAACAACATGGATTAGTTTTGCCTTTTTCTTTAATCCTAAAAAAATGAAGTCATACATTAGGTAGTCTTGTATCTGGCACCTAATTCTTTCAACATTATATTTGTGAGGTTCAACAATATGATTGTATG
>PVKH010022089.1:0-14178 GCA_004027955.1 Chaetophractus vellerosus
GTCCTTAGAGCTCATCCATTCGTATTGTAGGTTAAATTAGTTCCTAAGGGCTTTGGTTAGATTCTGTGACCCAGGGGGGTCTTAATCTTCTTACTGGAGTCCTTTATAAATGGAGGAATAAATAGCTGCATTTCCTGTTTCTTTTCTGACTTGTACTCTTTTGTTACATATAAGCAAAATCATATAATATCTTTCTTTTTGTGTCTGGCTTATTTCACTCAACATGCTATCTTCAGGTTCACTCATATTGTAGCATGTATCAGAACTTACTTCTTAGGGCTGAATAATATTTCACTGCATGTAGTGCAGGTGTTTAAGAGAGAGAGAGAGATTGAGAGAAAATGTTGTCAAGGCTTTTCTGTGACTAGGTCTCTCTGTTCACCTCAGTGGTGGATTTCTAGTCTCCTTGGAGACAATTTCTGCACCTTCTAGTCTCTTTGTAAAATAAGCATGTTCCCTGCCAACATTATAGGAGTGGAGGAAATTACTGATGTAATGATTTTTTTTAAAGCTTTGAGCTCTTCTTAAAGAAATGCACATTATAAATACAAATGGCTAATATTTAGGTATAAGCAGAGTCAGTTTCTAAGTTGTATAGATCTATATGCTCACCTTCTCCCTGGGATGTCTGTTTCTTGGTTATGTACACAGGTGATGATAAGACTGAGATTTTCTTGAATTTCAGCCTTCTTATCATGAAGGCCCTGTGCAGGGCTTTCCTTGTCTTGTCCTGGCTTTTTGCTTGTCAGTTGTTTTGGAGTTACCCTGTTTATAGGAGTTTTCTTGTCTCCTCTGTTCTCCAGGAGACTAAACCTCCCTCTCCCATGTTTTTGAAGCTGGCAAGCCTTTGTCCCAGACTGTCTGCTTCTATGGTTTTTTATACTCCTTTCATTGTGTCATGCGGCTTTTACCTTGAGGACAAATTCTTGGAGGAACATCACCCAGGAAGGACTTTCCCAATTCGGTCTTTTCCAGCCATAGCAGGACCAGGAACCCATGAAGGGAATACAGACCAGCTCCAAAGTGCCCTGTGAAAGGGGTCAGGAAGGGCACCAAAAATTTCTCCAATGGTTCCCCAAAGCTGAGCTTTTTTGGCCTGCCCAGCAAATGCAAGCTTTCTGCTACATTTACCCGGCAACTGCAACCCTGCGGAAGCACTGCATCTTTAAATTTCTACTGCCTTTGCCTCTGTCCAAAGGGAGGGTTGAAACAGTGGCTGCTGCCACCTTTGTCCAGGGCTGGTTGATACAATAGCTGCCCTCAGAGCCAGGACTCAGTGATCTGAATTCACTAATCAAAAGCCATGATTAGTGATTGGCCATGCAGAGCCCTATTCTAGGGGAAGATTGTTTTGTCCCTTTCTGCCACCAGCTGCTAACCAGGGACTGAAACCCATGGTAGCCTGTTGCAAAAGTGAGGGATGGGAGCCCATAGCTGCCAGTGCAGAGAAAGAATTTTACTGTTCTTTACCACAATTTATGAATGTGGAAAGGGGTCAAGCCCTGTAAACCATAATAAATATATTGATACAAGAAGACAAGTGGAAATCCACTGAAGAGTGTTAACAAAGGGAGTGATATGATCATGTTTATATTAAGTTTGCTATGAAGTCAAGAAGCAGTTATAAAGAAGGGAAAGTAGATAGGAGATTATAATTGTAATCTAATCAAGTAAGGAACTGTACAGGAACGGAGGAAATGAAAGTGGGTAGGAAAGATTAATCATGAGCTTCTTGGCGCTAACATGAAAAGTCTTGTTGATTGATTAGTTAGGATTATTGAAGGAGAGAGAGGATATAAAATAGTTAACGCAAGATATTGACATGAACAAATGGGTAGATGAGATGGGGTTTATTGAAATTAACATGGTTGAGAAAAAGAATTAGGTTTGGAATGATAAATGATACCAAATTTTATGCAATAAGTATGAGACATGCAAGCTGATGAGATATCCAAATGTGGATGGGCATGCTAGTTTAGGAGAGAGTTCTTTGTTTCGCTCATCATGTAAGTAGCAATAGAAAGCCTCAACGTTGTTGGGCTTTTTCATTGAAAGTGAGAAAACTATATAAAAGATCCAGGGACACAAGTATGGGGAATAGCAATACTAATACAAAAGTCAATGAAGTAAGAGTGGCTGCAGAATTTGCAGACAGTTAAGAATCTTGTTGTCACAGAAATAGGAAGGAAATTGCTTTAAGAATGTTGATGTAAACAACTTATATCAATGATGACCCATGGTGGAAGCAAATTCTGTGAAATGGTGAGGAAAGAGCCAGATTAGTTGGCTCATATCTATGGTAGATGAATGCATGATGATGCAAAATGTTGGCAATTTTTAAGAAATTTGGCTACAGAAATGAAGATAAGGACACAGCATTTGTGGTGGAGGGCATGAAAGTGAATGTGGTATAGAAAAGGGTTCACTTTTTCTTCCTTCCTTTTCATTCCAGGATGGGATAGAGTTGAGCCTGTTTAACTGCTGATGGGAAGGAGCCATAGAAAGGGAGAGAGACAAAGTAGATGATAAGTACTAATACATTAAAACTCCCTGTAACCTACTTTCAGCTAGTATGATTGGCACTATATTTCACTTAGTCTGCAAATGTGGAGATTCTTATAAGAAAAGCTTACCAATTAAATTTATTTGTCTTTCTTAAAATACTATAGAAAGATCCTAAGGGATAAGAGTCAAATCATTGTATAAATGCGATCTGGTAACACATAAATTTGAAATACATTTTACAATAACAATGGTAAAGAATTGTTTTAAATTGTCATACTTTAATGAAGTAGAATAAAGACACAAAAGATATATTTTAAGGCTCTAATTGAAATTTCATGACATCTAGTTGGGGACTAAAACAAATAAGATATTGTAGGAATTTTTTTTTTTCAGAAGCTCACAGGTATCCTCTAAATTTCCAAAGGAGATAGAATATTTTTGAACCAGAGAATATAATATTCAACTGGAACACTGAGACAGAGTCTGCAGCTTGCTGATAAGAAGAACAGTGGTAGCAATACAGCTAAAATTGGTTCCAGGGAACATGAAGTACTTAAATTGAGCACAATATAAAATCTCAAACTATGTCAGCACATCATAAGAAAATTACTTTAGAATATATATGTAGAGGAATTTAGGAAATATGGTTGATGTAATAGGGGAACTAACAAAATTTTAGAGTGTAGAACAAGGTTCAAGTATCTTAAAACGATGCTTCTATTGTCCAAATATTGCCATTGTCACTAAATAACTTGAAGCATAAATGTGACTGTGAAATTTGAAATTAAATCAAGTCTTTCCTTTCTGGAAAGGAAACACATTCAGTAAGGTATATGGACCAAGATAAGGCATGTGCTTTTGGGAAAAGTGAGATGTTCAAGTTAAATAGAAGTTGGTGTCATCAAAATCATTATAATTTTAAGTTGCATGACTTCCTTGGTGGGTATTTAATCCAAACACTTGAGTAGATAACTCAGTCTTGAAATGTTTGCATTCCAACACAACTAATAATTTGGAAAATGCTTAAATTAAGTCTTTCCCAGAAATGTAACTTGGGTAACTAACCTTCTGAAGTATAAACAGTTCCACAAATAATAGTCAATTATTTGAAGGAAAGCAGCTAATGATTATTATTATCAGGAGAGCTTTATTTCCTTTATTTACCAATTCCTTGTGTTAGTGTTCAAACTTTTATACCTATTTGAAACAATAATTTGTCTTATATCTGAAGCTGGTGGTCTGAAAGGCTAATTTGTGAACATGAATATTCAAACTTGTCAAGTGACATCATTGGGAATGGCAGAGTATGATCTATGAAAATTTTCTCCTCCATGAAGTCATAATAGGACCTGCAAAAATTGACAAAACCAACTCTTCAGGACTCTGGAAATTAAATATATTCTTACAAAAATCTGGAGAAGATTTATTCAAAAGGAACAGCTGAATATCTGTAAGAACACTGGGATATCCTGCATTTTGGCTTGCCGTGTTTCTATCTCCTCTCTAGCTCCATGGTAGCCTTGAAAACCAGCGGTCCACAATCAGTGAAAACCAGGAGCCTAACCACCACCAGAAGAGTCAGAACACAATTGGAGCACCTTTAAAGCCCCTTCTGAATGTACTGCCATTGTTTGACCTGTCTGATAGTTCTTTGGAAACCACACTGGCAAGGCTCATCATTATTTGACCTAACTCGGAGTTTGCCCAGAGTGAATGGCCTTTTCCCCAGTGATGTTGGTCAAAAGCAATTAGTAGCAATTATTTAACATTGCAGCTATGTGAAGCTGCAGTAACAGTTGGGGTAAACAACAAGCTTATGAAAAAAACATTAAAGGGAAGCTGGTGAAAGAGATGATGTCCATTGGAACTTTAAATAGCTCTGACATATAATCATATAATCTGACATATGAGTCTAGAAGATAACACACATGCAAAAGGTTGAACACATACTCAGGGCTGTGTGAATTCTCACAAAAGACCTAAGAATGCTCTGATCTCTCACCTCTGCCAACCTTGAGATTCTGTGCATGTAGGGGTTGAAGGCTAAGGCAAACTGTCTAAACTATGTAGCTGAATGCCTGAGACATGCCCTAACATGTATTCACTTACTCTAAAGTCTTGGCAAAGACTGGGAGACTTAATGATTCCTGGTGTTTGAGGAAATCTCTGTACGATCATTAGCTGACCACTAACTTAACCAATAGGAGACTTCAGTGGCCACAGCAACAAAGAATCCAACTTCACAGAATTCACTCAGAAATGTGTAAACAAACAAACCACAACAAGTACAAAAACAGTGAAAACAAACTATAGGGAGTAAGAGAATCTGATTTCCAGAGTTGCCACGTTATATTATTTAAAATGCACTGTTTCCAAGAAAAAAAATATGGGACATGCAAAAAAGCAAGAAAGGAAGATGCAAACACAAGGAAAAAATATAATCAATAGAAACTATCTTAAGGAAGTTCAGATTTTGGATGCACTAAGCAAGAGTTTAAATCAGCTATTTTAAATATGTTCAAATAACTAAAGGAGGCTACATCTAAAAAAACAAAATGAATTATGAAAATCATATCTCACCCAAAAAGAGAATATAGATAAAGTAATGGAAATTATAGGGAAAAAGGACCAAATAGAAAATCTGGAGTTAAAAATTGCAATATCTGAAATTTAAAAAAAAATCACTAGTGGTGCTCAATAGCAGTTTTGAGCAGGTAAAAGAAAATTAAATCAGTGAATTTCTTTATAAGTCTACTGGAATTATCCAGTCTGAAAAACAGAAAGAAAAACAGCATTAAGAAAAAAATAAAAAGACTCTAAGAGAGTCTGCATGACACCATCAAGTGTACAAGCATGCACAAAATAGACGTTTCAAAGAAATAGAGGAGAAAAAGGGCAAAGAGAATATTTGAAAAAATAATATCCAAAACCTTCCCAAATTTGATTAAAATCCTTACTCTACATGCCTAAGCAGCACAATTAACATCAAGGAAGATAAAAATAAAGAGATCTACACCTAGACAAATCACAATCAAACTGCTGAAAGACAAAGACAAAGAGAATCTTGAAAGTAGCAATGAAGAAGCAATCCATGGTGTTGCTACTTAAAAAATTAATAGCTGATTTTTTAATGTAAGGCATGGGGGCTAGAAGGCAGTCAGATAGCACATTCTTTGTTTTTAGAGTCAGAAACTAGAATATGATTTGCTATGGGACTGGATAGGAAGAGAGAATAGGAAGTTAAGGTTTAAAATGTACAGAGTTGCTATTTGGGGTGATTGAAATGTTTTGGTAATAGATGGTGATGATGGTAGCACAACATTGCGAATGTAATTAACAGCATGGAAATATATATCTGAATGTGGTTTTAAAAGGAAATGTCAGGCTGTATAGATGGCAATAGAATAAAATTTTTAAAAATCCATGGAACTGCACTACACAAACAATGAAACCTAAGTTAAACCATGGCCCTTGGTCAATAGCACAATTATCAAATGTACCATCTTCAACTGTAAAATGTTCCACGCCAATGCTAGGTGTTAATAATAGGGTGGTGTATTTCAAAGTGCTGAAAGAAATACACTATCAACCAAGAATTCTATAACTAGAAAAATGACTCTTTAAAAATGAAAAAGTTATGAATGAAACTGAAAGGGAGAATTTATCACTAGCAGACCTTCACTATGAGAAATACTGAAGAAATTCCTTAAAGAAATTAAAAGGATACTAGATAGTAACTCAACTCTACAGAAATAAAGAGCAATGGTAAAGACAACTGCAAAGGTAAACATAAAAGTCATTATAAATGTGTATTTGTATAACACTTTTTCCTCCCATCTGATTTAAAAGACAACTGCATAAAGCAATACTTATAAATCTATGTTAATGTGCATACAATGTATAAAGAAGTAATTTCTACAGCAATAACAGCACAGAGGAGGGGAGAACTTATATGGCTATATAGGAGAACAGTTTTTGTATACTATTAAAATATAGTCTGCATTAATGTAAACTAGATTATGATAAATTGAAATGTTAAGTGTAATCCTGCAACAATCAATAAGAAAATAACTCAAAGTATATTAAAGGATATTGTGTAACATATTGTTTGATTAAAAAAAAAAGTTATATGTATCCAGTACATTTAATTGAGAAATGTATGTACTTATTATCTGTATTTACTTTTTAGTTTTTAATTGTTTATATTTTCAATTATTAAATGTACAAAATAAAGTTAAAATATATACATATTAAAGGCACACTGGAATATATATATTACATAAAAAAATGTCAGGGGAACCCGCTGTGGCTCAATTGGTAGGGCTCTGGTTTACCACATGGGAGGCCTGGGTTTGGTTCCCGGGGCCTCCTTGAGAAGGCAAGCCGCTGTGAGCAGGCACGCGGTGAGCTGACTCAGCGGGATGCAGCACCAGGGGGAGTCAAGCAGACACAGAAAAACGCAAAAAGCAAGATGAACACAGCAAGCACAAGCAGCAAGGGGGGGATATATAAATAAATAAAAATAAATCTTTTTTAAAAAAGTCAGCACTGGCAAAACAGAGGGACAAAAAATTACATATAGAAAACAATTAGCAAAATGGCAGCTGTAAATTCTGTCTTATTGGTAATTACAGTAAATGAAAATGGATTAAACACTACATCAAAAAAACAGAGAGTGGTTGAATGGATTTTTCAAATGACCTAAGAATATGACATCTATAGGAGACATATTTAAGACACAAATAGGTTGAAAGCAAAAGGATGGACAAATTTATGACTTATAAACAGTAACATAAAAAGAACTGGAATGACTATACTATCAAAGAAAACAGACTGAAATTTAAGCCAAAAATGTGGCTACAGACAAAGAAAGATGTTGTATTAGTCAGACAAAAGGGTGCTGATGTGAAAAAAAAAAACAGAAATCTGTTGGCTTTTATAAAGGATATTTATTTGGGGTAGAAGCTTAAAGTTACCAGGCCATAGAGTGTAAGTTACTTCCCTCACCAAAGTCTGTTGCCACCGTGTTGGAGCAAGATGGCTGTCAACATCTGCAAGGGTTCCATTTCCATCTTCCTCTTAAGGCTTCATGGTCCCAGCTTCTTCCAATATTAACTGTAGGCTGAGATAAGTCTCTTCCAGCCTCAGCTGTGCTTTTCTCTACATAAGGTCAGCTGTAGACTGGCAGATTATCTCTTCCTGGGGCCTCTGCCATGTCTATGTAGCCATTTCTATTCCTCTGTGTTCTTCTGTGTGTTTACTTCCCAGTTTTCCAATATCAAAAACTCAACTCCTCTGCCATGTCATTTTCTCTGTGAGTCCCCACCCACCAAGGGGTCAGGGACTCAACGTCATACTGATGTAGCCCAATAAAAGCCTTAATCATAATTTAATCATGTAAAAGTGAAACCTCTGAATCCAATCCAAAATAATATGACCAAAGGAACAGACCAGTTCACAAACATAATCCAATACCTATTTTTGGAATTCATAAACAATATCAAACTGCTACAGACATTTTTATAATGATGAAAGTGTCAATCTCCTAAGAAGTTATAACATTAAAAACATATATGCACCTAGCAACCAAGCTCCAATATACATGAGGCAAAAACTGACAGAACTGAAAAAATGACAATTTAACAATAATCGTTCTAGAGTTCAATAAACAACTTTCAGTAATGGAAAGAATTAACAGGGAGAAGATCAAAAGGGAAACAAAATACTTGAAAAACATTATAAACCAAATAAATTTAACAAACATTTGTAGACTATAACACCTGGCAATAGCAAAATGGACAGTCTTCTCAAGAGTTCAAGGAGCATTCTTCAGGAGAGACCATATCTTAGGCCATAAGACAAGTCTCAGTAAATTTTATGGACTGAAATTTTACAAAGTATGTTCTCTGATCACAATGGAATGAAACTAGTTACCAATAATGGAAGGAAATTTGAGAAATTAACAATTGTGAAATTAAACAACAAACTCCTAAAAAATTAAGTTGATCAAAGAAAAAATCAAAAGAGATATTAGAAAATGTTTAGAGATGAATGAAAATGAAAATACAGCACACCAAAAGTCATGGAATGCAGCTAAACAGTTTCTATTGGGAAATGTATGGCTATAAATGCCTATAATAAAAATAAGGAAAGATCTCAAGTCAATAATTTAACCTTACACTTTAAGAAAAGAAAAAAGAAGAGCAAACTAAAATGAAAGAGAAAAGAAGGATGGAAATAATAATGTTGGTGTGGAAATAAATTGGAGAGTTAAAAAATAGAGAAAATTCATGAAGCTGAAAGGTGTGTCTTTGGAAAAAAATGCCAAAATTGACAAAATTTTAGCTATACTGAGCTAGAGAAAAGAGAGAAGAGTCAAATTAATAAAATCTGGAATAATAGAGGGGACTTTTTTTTTAACCAAACTAACAGAAATAAAAATGATTATATAGAAACACTATGAACAATTGTATACCAACATATTAGATGGCCTATATAAAGTGGATAGATTCTGAGAATGACACAAGTACCACAAGAGATTCAAGAAGAAATAGAAAATCTAAATATACCAGTAACAAGTGAAGAGTTTGAATTAGTAATAAAAAAGCTGCCTACAAAGAAGCCAGGACCAGATGTCTTCACTGGCAAATTCTACTAAATGTTTAAAGAATTTCCACCAATCCTTCCTTATCTTTTCCAAAAAAAAGCAGAAGAGGAGGAAACACTTCCTAACTCATTGTATGAGGCATTAATTACCAATTCAGACATCACAAAGAAAACTACAGATCAATATCCTTATGAATGTACATACAAAAATCCTAATCAAAACACTAGCAAACTTCAAGTTACAGCACATAAAATGGACTATACATGAAGACCAAAGGGATTTATCCTAGGAAGATAAGGTTGGGTAATTATATGAAAATAAATTCATGTAAGGCACTATATTTAAAGAATAAAGAAGAAAACCACATAATCATCTTAATAGGTGGAGAAAAAGCATCTGGCATAATCCAACACCGTTTCATGATAAAACACACAATAAACCAAGAAAAAAAAGAGAAAGTCCTCAAATTGAGAAAGTGCATCTAAAGAAATTCACAGTGAGAGTATAGTTGATGAAATTTTGAATTTGTTCCCTCCAAATTCATGAACAAGGCAAGGATGTTTGCTTTCATCAATTCTATTCAACATTGTCCTGGGGGATTAGCCAAGAAAATTAGGCAAGAAAATAATTAAAGTCATCCATATTGGAAAGGAAAAAGTGAAACTATTTCTAGCCACAGATGACAAGATCTTGTATATAGAAAATGCTGATAAATATACATGCGCACATACATACAAACTATTAGAGCTAATAAATGAGTTTAGTAAATTTGCAGAACAGAAAATCAATATTCAAAAAGTAAATTATGTATTTATACACAAGCAAGGATCAGTCTGAAAAGCAAATTAAGAAAACAATTCCAGTTATAAAAGCATCAAAAATAAAATTATTAAGAACAAATTAAACAAAAGAAGTGCAAGATGTGTACACTGAAGACAAAAAAACACCACAGAAAGAAACTACAGCCCTACATAAATGAAAAGGCATTCAATGTTCATGGATAAGAAGACTTAATACTGTTGACGTGGTAGTGTTCCCCAAGCTGATCTGCTGATTCCATACAACCCCAGTCTGCTTTCTTTTTTCAGGAATTAGCGAGCTGATACAAAAGTTTATATGGAAATGCAAAAGACACAAAAGAGCCAAAACAATCTTGAAAAACAAGAACAACCTGGAGTACTTCCACTTCCTAAGTTCAAAACCAAACAGTGTGGTTCTGGCATTAGGATAGACACAAAGATAGACACAAAAAATAAACATGTTTATGGTCAATTGATTTTTTTTACTTTATGCCAAGACAATTCAATAGGGAAAGAATAGCCTTTTCAACAAATATTTTTGGGACAACTGGATATTTACAATCAAAAAGTGTAATTGAGCCTTAATTTCTCAATACATAAAGAAAATAGCTCCAAATGTAATAAAGTCCTAAATTTAATGGATGACATTATAAAACTCTTACAAGAAAACCTAGGAGCAATACTTCGTGACTAATTAAGCTATGCTTTCCTAGATATGATATCAAATGCAAGAGAAACAAAAGAAAAAAATAGATAAATTATACTTCATCAACATTTAAAATGTTTGTGCATTAAAGGCGCTATCAAGAAAGTGAAAATATGCAATTCATATTTTCAAGTCATATAAAGATGGTTGGATAAATTCTCAAGAAAGGAGATTTAAGAGACATCCAATACAATATGTCAAACTTGTTTAGATCTCACTTCAAAGAAACCATTTCTAAGAGGACATTTTTAAGCTAATAGAAGAAATTTGAATCTGAATTGTGTGTGAGATGATACTAAGAAATTGTTATTAAATTATTTTAGGTGTAATAATGGTATGAAGTTTGGTTTTGAAAAAGTATTTGTCTATTGAAAATATATACTGGATTACTTATGAATCCAATCGATATTGAACCTTGTATTTTCTTCATAATTACTCAGCCAAAAAATCAATTGGGGTGATAAATGAAACAAGTTTGTTAAAAAAAAAAGTAATTGTAGAAGCTGGAAGATTGGTACATGGGAATTCATTGTATGATTCTCTACTGTTGAGCATGTTTGAAAATTCCTTAAAAAAATTAAAATCTAGCAAACTACAGTGAAAGTGAAATGAGTGTTCTTTATTTGCAGACTTTTCCAAATAATGATGCAAAGCCCCAGGTTCCTTCCATCTGTTGGTTCTGTCACCTTCTACCATAGGACTTCAAGGTCATCTGCCTCAAGGTGGTAGAAGAGGAAAGAGCATCAAGGAACATATGAGGAGACCTTAATGTGCTCATAGTCTACTAGCAAAAGCTTTGCTACACTGCCATACCTAACTGCGAGGGCGGCTGTGAAATGTAGTCAGGCTGTACCTGAAGAAAATGAGGAAGCAGGGTTTTGTGAACATTTATGAGTCTCTGCCCCATTCAACCTCCCTGCACCCCAAACTTCTATTTGCCACCTTCTTTCTACATGTAGAATGCACATTCTTCTCCTACGGGAGAGTGCACAGAGCAGCATCCAGTTACTGGATCTGACTTGAAGTCCAGAAATTTTACTCCCAATGCACCTCCACCTTGTCTGATAATCTATGAATTTAAACAAAATTATCTATGCCTTATCCCACAATATAAATATCCAATTTGCATTTCCCAAACAGGAACAAGACAGTAACACAATACTTAAAAATCCTATTTGAAAAATAGAATAATTGGCAAAACCCACCAGTCATGGGTACCTAGCCATGACAAAATGTTGTGCCAGGTATTACGAAGCTCCTTGACCCAAAAAGTGGGGGAAAGCTGTTGACAAGAACCTGGTTCTATAGTCTGGAAAGAGTGATTTTTGCCAGTTTGGGATTTCATTAGTAATATAATTTCTTCAAAGAATTTACAGTTTCCTGATCTAAAGAGAGCTAAAGTTCATGATAGCTATGTTTTAGCTTCAATATTAATAAAACTCAATTTTTTGATATATAAAGATTCACTGAGAAATTTGCATTGCTCAGTGAGATCTGGTCAGAAATAAGTTTAATTTTTAATGAGTCAATTTCTGAATACTTGTGATCAAGTAGCTGAACCTACAGACAATGATTTGTGCCTTAGAAGGAAATAAATTCATGAAAATAAGATTCTACTTCCAATGCAACCTTGAGAACCTTCACTGATGGACAGGAACTACCACTGTTTTATGGGAAGAATCTAAAATATTTGGGACAATTGGCAAATCCCTTCTGCTTGGTTGATGCCCTCGAACTGCACAAAATTTTTCTGACCTGGCCTTGGCAAAGAGAGTTGCAGTATAGTCAAGACAGGATATAAGAGATGAATAACTTTGTTTCAAACTTCAGTTATGCTTCTCACAAAGAGGAGAATGTAAAGGGTTCAGGAATGGCAAAATGAAGGAGGGACAGTTAGGTGGTGCTCCTTTGCTTCTTTCTGCTTTATAACACTTGAAAGTTCGACCTGTTTGTTTTCTTTCTTAAATATTGGCATAACAAGTGCTCAACTCATAGATGCACAAATATTGGATGGGAAGATTTATAGAAGATAACACAGATGGCATTTATAAAGACTCGTGTGTCGAATGACTGTGAAAAGTGATATAGGGTCGTGTGACAAGTAGTGGTAAATGTAGCAGTAAAGACATCACTCTTAGGGGAAAAAAGATTGAACTGGAATGTTTAAATTGGGTAAAGAGAAGAGCTTTCAAGTCAAAGGAAGCATAACATGATGTTACCATGTAACATGCTGAAGTCAGAAATGTCTGATTTGAAAGTTCTGCTCTGTAATTTCTTTGTTGTTGTTGTTGTTGTTATATATACCACCCCCCTTTCTGCTTGCTCTTGCTGTGTTCATCTTTTTGCGTTCTTCTGTGTCTGCTTTTGTCTCCCCCCGTTGCGGCGATGCGCCGAGTCAGCCCACCATGCAGGCGGCCTGCCCCACTGTGGGCAGCTCTGTTCCGTTCACGGGCAAAGGCTCTGCTCCATTCAAGGGTGGCTTGCCCTGCCTGTGGCAGCTTTGCCCTGCCCATGGTGGCTTTTTGCCCTCCCCACGGTGGCTCTGCCCCGCCCATGGCAGCTTGCCCTCTCAAGGTGGTCTGCCCGCTTTGGAGAGGTCCCCAGGAACCGAACCCGGGGCCTCCCATGTGGTGAACCAGCGCCCTATCCACTGGGCTACAGCCAGACACCTGTAATTTCTGTATAAAGCAGCAGATTTCAATTGGGAGATTGTACAGGGCTTTTGCACTAACAATATTATTTGTTCTTTATTATCTTAATTCCATAATAGTATTTATTCTTCAATTGTCTGAATTATCTACCCTGAGAGCTGGGTATTTACATTTCATCACATGTGAGCAAACTGAGACTCAGAGACATAAAGTCACTTGTCCAAAAGCCCACAGATAGTGAAGGACCAAACCAGATATTTTGAAACCAGATATTTTGATTGCAGAACTTTAATCTTGACTATTGTGCTATATAGAGTTGTCATGAAGATTGAATGACAAAACACATGAAATGTTTGACCTCTCTTTCTAGTAGTAATAGCTGAGTCATACTGCATTATATTTGTAAGTTTCCTCAGGGAATTAGATTAATTGACAAATGCTGAGGGTATATTTTTTCCTGTATTTCCCTAGAACTCCTGGAAATATATGAAATGCAAAGCAAAAACTCTTCTTGACGTGCTATGAAGTTAAAAAGATATTACACGCAAAACCCTCTATTTATACATGGCATACAGATTTTGAAAATTCCCGGATGAAACCATCTTATAAATATCTCATTTAAATATCTGCAAACATATATTTTCCAGTTTAGCATTTGAGATTATTTTCCAGGTCAGCATTTGAGAGGCTTCAAGGCACATTTCCCTATGTGTTTAGTCTCTTTGCTTTTCTGAACGGAATTCCAGCTCCCACGCAGACCAACACTGGACTCATGTTCACTGGGGTGGTGAACTTACTTCTCCCCCAGGTCTGCCCACTTTGACTCCTGGGATGCCCCTGGACCGCATTTCATCTTGTAACTGGTGCCACAGGAAATTGCTCTGTTTCTCTGTGCTTGTTTTACCTCAC
>PVKH010022090.1:0-14154 GCA_004027955.1 Chaetophractus vellerosus
CACAGTGACTAAAAGGAGACATATGATGACTGTGTGGAGTGAGTTGCTACAGGAGTGCACCATGGGAACACAAGCTCAGGTACAACAGAAGCTTTCAGAAAATTACCAGTTTATTACTTATGCAGCACAAAGGGTCCAAAAGAGCAGGGTAAGAGATCCCACAGTGGCTGGTTCCACTGGGAGGCCAACTGCTCCAGTCAGGGTAGATGGATGGCAGTTCTGCATGCCCCACTTCGCATCAGAGATGAGAGGCAAGTTTGTGTTTCCTGAGGGGTGGTATTTACCCACCCTAATGAGAGGGGGCTCTCCCACTGACAGTTTCAGGCTCTAAAGAGTATACATGGCTGCTTGTTCCTGATTTCTGGGTTTAAAATTTCTGGGTTTGTTAGACCTAAGAGCTCCCCCAAGTATGGAATGGAAGCAGACTGAAACATCATCATATAATAGAAAATGAGGGTTAAGGGAGGGCTGGGAGATGGCCCCTGAGTGTGTGTCTGTGACTTCCCTGCAGGCTGTTTCTTAATACCTCTGTATAGACTGATGGGCTCTGCCAAATTTTAATTAGCCAATTAATTAGATAAACTAGATGAAACAGATAAATTCTTAGAAAAACACAAAGTACCTACACTGACACAAATAGAAATAGAATACCTCAACAAGCCAATTACTAGTAAAGAGATGGAATAAGAAATCAAAAACCTCCCAACAAAGAAACCAGATGGCTTCATAGGTGAGTTTTACCAAATATTACAAGAAGCCTTAATTCCAATTCTGCTCAAATTCTTCCAAAAATATGAAGAGGAGGGAACACTCCCTAATTCATTCTACATGGCCAACATCACCACTATAAAAGAAAATTACAGGCTAATATCTCTTATGAGTATAGATACAAAAATCCTGAACAAAATACTAGTAAACCAAATATAACAGCATATAAAATGTATACACCATGATCAAGTGGGATTAATTTCTGGTATGCAAGGGTGGGTCAACATAAGAAAATCTATTAATCTAATATACTACTTTAGTAAGACAAAGGAGAAAAAAGAACATATGATCATCTCAATTGATACAGAAAAAGCACCTGACAAAGTCCAACAACTCGTCTTGATAAAAAGTCTTAGAATAATAGAAACAGAAGGAAACTTTCTCAACATGAGAAAAACCACATGTGAAAAATCCATAGCTAACATCCTACTTAATAATGAAATACTGAAGGCTTCCCTTCTAAGATCAAGAACAAGACAAGGATTCCCATTGTCACCACTGTTATTCAACATTGTACTGAATGTTCTTGTCTGAACAATTAGGCAAGAAAAAAGAAATAAAATAAATCCAAATTAGGAAGAAGTAAAAATTTCCCTATTTGCAGATGGCATGATCCTATATAGAAACATCTTGTAAAAATTCACAAGAAAGTTAATGAATTCAGCAAAGTTGTGGGGCAAAAGATCAAAACCCAAAAATCAGCAGTGTTTTTATATACTAACAATGAATAACAAGAAGAAGAAAAAAATTTTAGACCCTTTTACAATAACAACTAAAGGAATGAAATACCTAGGAAAAAATCTAACCAAAGGTGTTAAGGATTTGTATGAAGAAAAATACAAAGCATTCCTAAAAGAAATCAAGGAAGACCTAAATAAATGAAAGGGTATTCCATATTCATGAATTGGAAGACTAAATATTCTTAAGATGTCAAACATACCCAAAGCAATTTATACTTTCAATATATTGCTAATCGAAATTAAAAGAACCTTATTTACAAAAATAGAATAGTCAATCATGAAATTTATAGGGAAGGTTAAGTGGCCCCAGGTAGTGAAAGCCATCTTGATAAAGAATGAAGTTGGAGGAATTACACTTAAAATCTTAAATGTACAGCAAAGTATTTAAAACAGCATGTTCCTGACACAAGGATAGACATACAGACCAATGGAGTCAAACTTAGAGTTCAGAAATCAACCCTTAGATTTATGGCCAAGAGATTTTTACAAGGGGGCAAAGACCACTCAATTGAGAAAAAAATAGTCCCTTCAAAAAATAAGGCTGGGAAATCTGGATCTCCATTTGCTCAACAAAAGGAGGACCCCTGTCTCAAACCTTATACAAAAACAACTTAAAATGGGTCAAAGACCTAAATGTAAAGACCTAAAGCCAGAACTACCAAATTCCTAGAAGAAAATGTAGTGAAGCATTTTCAGGACATTGTATTAGGCAATAATTTCTTAGACTTTACACCCAAAGCACAAGCAACAAAGAAAAAATGGGGCCACAGAAAGCTTAAAAACATTTGCACCTCAAATGAAATTATCATGAAAGTAAAACAGCAAGATATTCAATAAGGTAAAATATTTGGAAACCACAAATCTGATAAAGGTTTTAATATCTGGAATATATAATGAAATTCTTCATATTACCAACAAAAAGACAAACAACCCAATTAAAAAATGGAGGAAAAGACCTGAATAGCTATATCTCTAAAGAATATGTGCAAATGGGCAGAGAACATATGAAAAGATGTTCAAAATCATTTACCATCAGGGAAATACAAGTCAAAACCACAATGAGATATCATTTTATACCCATTGGAGTGGCTTCTAATAAAAAAGTTAGAAAGTTACAATTGTTAAAGAGGATAAAAAGAAATAGGAATACTTATTAATTGCTGCTGGCAATGTAAAATGGCACAGCCACTGTGGAAGAATGTTTGGCAGTTTCTCAGTAAGCTAAGTATAGAACTATCATATGACTCGGCAATCCCACTAGTAGGTACATACCCACAAGAATTGAAAGCAGGGACTCAAGCAAATATTTGCACACCAATGTTCACAGCAGCATTATTCATATTTGCCCAAAAAATGGAAGCAAACCAAGTGTCCATCAACTGATGAATGGATAAACATAATGTGATATATACATATAATGGAATAGTATTAGTCATAAAAAATGAAGTCTTGATATATGTGACAACATGGGTGAACCTTGAAGGCATCATGACAAATGAAATAAGCTAGGCATAAAAGGAAATATAATGTATGATCTCTCTGATATGAAATAATCAGAATAAGCAAATTCATAGAGTCAGAATCTAGAATATAGGCTACCAGAGGATGGGATGGAGATTGGGAATGGGACATCAAGTCTTAAAATGTACTGGGTTATTTGGCATTATGGGATTGCTTTGGCAATAGATGGTCATGATGGTAGTAAATTAATAAGGCTACCTGCCTGGAATGAATATCAACAGATAGAAGTTGACTCAGGTTAAAGAAAATTAGGTTCTACTCTAAAGAAGAAAAATAAAAGTATCCCCAAGGAAGGATATATTTCTGTGTGTTACTTTCCCAAGTATCTTAAGAAAATTTATTTACAGAATACAATTTCCTTTGTTGCTATTGTTTTATATCATAACACTCATTTATTTTTGGTCAATATGATAATTTAAGTTACCTATGACAATCTGTTTATTCAC
Source organism: Chaetophractus vellerosus (assembly GCA_004027955.1). NCBI lineage: Eukaryota > Metazoa > Chordata > Mammalia > Cingulata > Chlamyphoridae > Chaetophractus > Chaetophractus vellerosus. The sequence continues at coordinate 3,476 of PVKH010022090.1, forward strand.
TAGGGATATATCATGTGAAAGGCTATGTGATAGTTACAAATTATTCTTTTGCTTTAAAAGAAGATACAGAGAGTAATTAGCCATATACGATAATTTCCACCTTAAAATATCTAATATGTTTTATAGAAACATAGCCAATTACAGATAATGTTTAAAAAGTATCACTCATTGAGTGGCTGCTATTTTTAAGTATATTATGTGATTATCTTAACACTCCTGTTCTGTAGATGAGGAAACTGATGTAGAGATGTGCTACATAATTTGCTTAAGGACTCTGTTAATTCTGCTTGGGGGTCTTGGGGGAAAAAAAAGAAAACTTCACAGAAGTGGTGACATTAGGAAGGACTTTGAAAGCTGAAGATTTTCAAAAGTAAGGCAACAGGCAATGTAAATCCAGACATGGGACAATAAGCACAGTCAGGGAGCATGAATTTCCAAAATATGTTTGTGGAACAGAATAGACCTACATTTAACTGGAACAAGGTAATTGGCAGTAACATGGATAGAAACATAGCCTAAGTTCAAAGACTAAAGGTCTTGAATCTCAGAGCAAGAGAATCAAAATCTATCATTTTTAGGTAAAGTAGAAAATCAAAGGGTTTTAAATAGGGAAGTGGCATGATGAGATCCAAGAAAATAAATATATTTTATGTACTTATTTATATTATTTTCTTGTATATATTTCTTTTTGAAAATTATAAAATCAGCACTTGATCCTAAAAATGAAGAGAAGTATATAAAACAAAAATATTACATTATAAATGTATTATATATTCAATCTATATGTGACTATATATATTTCACAAACATAGAATCATTCTGTAACTGTTTGAAACCCTCACTGACCCACTTAACAGTACAGTATTGAACCTTCACACATCAGTGCTCAAAGATTTATTCTTACCTTTTAAAGTAACATCCTGTTACCTATTACCATGGACCTTTCATTCGTCAATATTATTTCGATGCTCTTGGAATAACACATTTGTAAGAGAGACTAACACAAGTAGATTGCTAGGTTATGAATGAATAATGTTAGGTATTGGTCGACGTGTAACTTTACACCCTAAAGAATAACAGTTTGTGGAGACATCCATGATGGGGGCAGAGTAGACAGCTAAAAGATTTAGCTTGCCCTCCAGGGCAGCTAGTAATCAGCCAGGACTTGTCTATATCACCTGTCTGGGGGGCTCCAGAGACAAGAAGAGAATACCATACTGCACCCAGGGAAGAGCAGAAGGAAGAGACTGGCATTCTGCAGTGAAGATTCATGAGTAGATTCCTCCACACTGCAAAGCCGAGTGCCCATCCCTCTCTACAGAGGCTGGTGCCCATCTCCTGCTGACACGGTGGGACACCTTGGGAGCCACTCCCTGGCTGGAATTGGAAGCTCTTTTTCCCAAAGGCAGGGGAGTGGGGCATGACCAGATACAGAATAGCTACTGATAGCAAATTTGGCTAGCTAGATTCCAGTTCTGAGCACAGCTAAACTTTAAACCCACCAAAGTCAGAAAAAAAGCTGACATCTTCCATTTTTTATTTTCCTTGACTTATATGTGAGTTTGGACCTTCAGAACAAGGATGGGTAGTACATATGAAATGGTAGCTTTGCTTCTAGCCGGTAAATGCTTTGTAGTGTTATCCTTTAAAATATATTTGGTGATATTTTAAATACATTTCATTATTTAAGGAGTTATTGCCATCATTGTTACTTTATCTTTTAAAACTTAAAGTGATATTCAAAAATTTGCTAGGACTGGGTGATAAAACATTTTATGCCAGATGTCTTTTAAGAGGAAATAGTTTTGCCATGTTTTTAATTTATTCTCCAATTAGCATGGTACATATTACTATGGACAATAGTTTAAACTTTCCCTTATAAAAATATAATTGCATTTAAAATTGTTAGGTTATCTGTAAATATCACAACATAGTTTAAATTTTTAAAAAGCCTACTGATACACTTATTCTTTATAAATTTCTTTTTACCTTTATCTTTTTATCCAAACTCCTACCTATATCCTGTGCTACAAATACTGCAATCATTGGGCTTTATTGACTAGAGTAAAGAGAGTGTTTTCTGATTGAAGCACTGCCATTTATTAAAGTGCCAACTAATATTGTTTTCACACTAGCAAGTAAAATATCCCTCCTTGGAATTATAGCTCTAGCATCAATTTTGAAAATTTCATTACTTGTTTTTCTTAATGGGCCATTTATATAAAAATATTTTTAAAGCAAATTGAAGTAGAGCTATGTGGAAGACTCATCAGTCAGTGGAGGATGGGCGCAGCCTGTGAGGAGGACGAGAAGATTACAATCCACGGAGTGTAATGAGAATGCAGTCGGTTATGTTCGTACCAATTCTCATTACAATCTTTGTCACTGCAATGGATTCAGTGTCTCATTTTCCATCCCTGTTATATTCTTTGTCAGAAAAATGAGACATCATTCATGCCATCTGCCTTTTCTCCTCACACCCCTCCCTAACAGCGTATTGTATTTTTCACAGATTGTATTAGAGGAATAATTTGTGTAGCTCATACAAAGTCCATGGACGCATCTTGAAAAATGTCAGAACAAAATCCCACATCATGAATTCTCAGGCAATATAATGTAATTCTAAAACAAAGTAAGATAATTATGGATAGACTGCTCTAAAATAAAAGTATATGCAAATATATCTCATGTAAATATGCAAAATTTCTCTAAGACATTGTAATACTTTGAATGGGAGTACTGTGAATATGATTAACAAATCATTCAGCTCCAATCCTCTTTTCACAACTCCCCCTTTCTCAATGGGTCTTATATATACAGGTGGGCTGATATTTATATGTAATCAAAATAAGACCTTAAACTGAGGACTTTGAGAGACCTTGTATTATCTCAGAAACCTTGTACTACAACAGTATTCTCTTACTGAAGCAACCTTCTCTGTGAATTTTTCAATAAGAAAGATTCAACTAAAATTTACCTTGCTCTATTTTGGTTTTCTTCTAAACTTTCCTTTTGTAACTTAATTTCCCATTTGTAAGGACAGTTTCATTTTATGCCTATTGTACTGATGTAAATATTAATAGCTCTCCTCTCACTCTCCTATACTTCTCAGATAGGATGATCAAATACACGTTCATTCCACTTACAGACCCTCAAGAGACCCTCCTCACACTCATAATGTCTCTTTTCCTTAGGCGGAACATGTGGTTTCAAAATATTTATGCCGTAGGCTATTCGTGTCATTTTTATTTCTGGAGAGTGGTAATCTAGCACTTAGTGCTTTTCTCTGTACAATTCAGGAACTGTAACCCTAAATAATAAAACCAGTTCAGAATGATAGAAGTAACCAAAGGAATTATTTTCATTGTGCTTTTTGTTGTTGTTCATTTTAAGTTTGATTGTGTGAAAGAAAAAAACTGCACCAGACATTGTTGATCAGAGAATGATAACTTTATTCAAGGACTGTGGCAGCAAAGGAGAGAGTAGAGCTCAACTCCATGGAAACAAAGGCCAGCCCGCTTTTTAAGGTCTGATAGTGGGTTGGAGGCAAAGCCGTGGATGACAGTAAGGGCAATTGAACACTGGGGTGGGCCAGGGAATTACTGAGGTTACAGTTCAGGACAATTTGATTCCAAAGAGATGGTTGAGGGATTTACTAAGTTTGTGATTTGGACCACGTGGTTTGGAATGTTTTCCTTTGACGCAATTAGGCCACCTGAATTTGTAAAGCCTGGAAGAGGGAAGGAAGGAGATAAGGAACTACTATATCTATTTAGGGCCTTTCAGGCACCTGAGTAGCTGGTGTAAAGGGAGAGAGAAAAGGGACATCAGGGGCAATTTTGATTCACAGAATTGACAGGGTCTGAGGTTGTCTTTTTTTTCCATTACTTTTTTTTTCTCCAGTCCTACAGCTTCAACATTGGTTTCAGAGTAGTCAGGACTGGGAAGGAGTAGGTAGGGGTGTACAAGGAGTAAGGCTGGAAGCTTGGTCAAGACAAGAAAAACAGTCTTTGCCAATTGTTAGGAAATTTTATTTGATAAATAAAAAATCATGCCTATTGCTTTTACTAAATATTTTTAAATTATTTTTACATTGCCACCTCTCAATTCTACCTTCAAGATGGGAAGCTAACCAGGGAAGTGCAAGCTAGAGTTTGGTACATTTGTTATTTTACAGATATAAGGATGCCACTCTAAGGTAAAAGTATTCAGTCAAATAAGGTCAAAGGTCCTTCTTAATGTTTTTAAATGAATATTAACATATTAAAACCTAAGCAAAGTCCTGTAGTAAAAGTTTCAAAGTCATGTTGAAAATCCAGGATTTCTCAAAATTATTTTATCATGAAACACTATGTTAGATAACATCAATTATCAGCCATCAGAAGCAGGTCTCTAAAGCAAAAATTGGAAAATGCTGACAAACCAATAAATAGTATTTGTTCTGATAATTTTTTGAAAAAGTAGAACATAGAATTTACATGTTACATCATCTCTATAGTTTCCCTTAGTTATGTACTCCTTGTTTAAAAAAATAAAGGGCAATAGATAACTCTCAGCCTTGAGGTCACAAGGATAATTTTCTATCCAAAGAGGTCTATAAAGTGTAATTAATTTTGAGTCAGTCCTAATTTGTACTATTCTTTGAAACTAGGTCAGTTGCAGAGCTGTTCCAAATAGTTGGGTCTACTAGGGAAAAGTCCTAAATAGAAATGATCTGACTTGTGCTATGACTAATTAAGAAACTTCATAATCCCTAAAATTCAAGTGAAATCTTTAAAGAAACAGAATATGAGAAGCTTAGGTTGAATCTGTATTCCTATAAAAATGCATAAAATTCCATTTTTACCAGAGAGTTCATCCAGAATTCAGCTTGACTCTGAATAAATGCAGTTGTCAAATTGAAGGCTTATTCCTTCCTTAACAGTCTAAAGCAAGCTTTTAAAGAAACCACTGAATTTAAGTGAATCATCAGTTCCTAATGGATTTGTGTGTCATAATGGTATAGACAATCTCTTTTATTAGAATTATTTCTTTTTTAAAAAGTATAAGATATATATGGTCAGTGATCATATATTAAGAAATTAAAAGTTTGTTGAAAAAGTGTTCTCCTTTTGGTAATATGGCAAAGTAGGTAACCCGAACAACTGCAAATTTTATTTATTTATTTATTTATTTATTTATTTATTTATTAGGAGGTTCTAGGTGGGATTGAACCCTGGACCTTTTACATGGGAAGCTGGCACTAAACACCCGAACTATCCCCACTCCCTGAAAAAAATTTTAATATCATCTTTCATGCACTGCTGAACTGAAACAAGAAAAGGCAATCAGCAGAGAATAAAAATATTGTCAAATTCTCATTATAATTGTTCCTTATTAATTTGACAAAATTGAGAAATAAATATTAATAAAAATAATTCATATTTGTATTTGTATGTGTTTCTAAACTAATAGAGGTAAATTATAGGCTTAAATATGTACTTCAGAAATAAAAGGCTTAACATGAGTCCAATGCTAGAAGTGCGATAAAATAGGATACATGAAAGGAAAGTAAAAAAGAAGGAAAAAATAAATATCAAATAAAAATTTGATGAATTATAAAAATATAGATAAAACAATATGTCAAAAAGACAGTAATAGGTTATTTGACAAATGAATAAAATAGACAAAACAGTAGCAAAATAATTAAAGAGAAAAGAGAACAAATACAGATAAATTAGGACTAAAATAAGAAAAGTAATTCCATATGCTGAAGAGAATAAACAGAACATTAGGAAATATGTAAAATAACTTTAAGCAATTGAATTAAAAATTTAAAAGAATTAGATACATTCCTAGAAAAATACAATTTCTCAAAAGTGATGTAAGAAGAACCAAAAAAGCTGAATGGTCATAGAATCATTAAAGTAATTGAATCACTTTTCAAAACTCTTCACGCAAAGAAAATACCAGTCCAAGATGAATTCTTTAGCAAATTTTATCAAATATTTAAAGTATAAATAACTTTAAAAATGTACATAATTTTTAAGAGAATACTAAAGAAGGGAATGCTTTCCAGTACATTTCATTAGTCTAGCATACTCTCATACAAGAGTATGAAAAAGGAAAAATCACAGACCAAGCTCATTAATGAACATAAAATTTAAAAAAAAAGAAAAAATCCTATACAAAACATTTGCAAACTGACTCTACCAATGTTTAAAAAAGATTATGACCGTGTAAAGTTTATCCCAGGAATGCAAAGTTGGTTTCATATTAGAAAATTGATTAATTTAATGATAACTAAGGAGAACAATATATCATTATCCTAATAAATGCAGAAAAGGCATTTAATAAAATTTAAAATGCAAGGAAAAAGCCAGTTATCAGATTTGGAATAGAGGGGGAGTTTCCCTTGCCCTATAAACATAAGTCTATAAACACCTATAAATACCATACCAAATATTTCAGTTTAAGATAAATGGCAAAATAGAAGCATTGTTACATAGTAGTTTCAGAAGACAGATAGCCAGAGTTTGAATCTGATTCTTCTACTTACTAATGGGGTGACCTTGAGAAAATTTCTTAAACTCTTCATTCTTCATTTTCTTCATTTATTAAAAGTTGGAATAATAATATTTACCTCTAGGAATTTATGACAATTAAATAAAGGTTGTAAGGCTTATATCACTCCCTGGTTCACAATAAGCACCATAGGAGTGTTTGTTATATGAATAATTAAAGTCCACTATTACCATTTCTATTCATTCTTGTACTGAAAGAATGGTACCATCTTGGAGTAAGATGAAAAATATAAAATATATACACACAAACACATACACTTCCACAATCACATATATGGACTTAGAGAAATAATATTTTCATTATTTGCAAAATAAAATACAAAGCATCAGGCAATATATGTAAAAAATAATATGCAACACTTTTAAGGGGCAAATCATAAACCTTTTCAACTGACTGTAAAGAAACCATAGAGAGTTAGACCAGGATCTTGAATAGAAAGTTTCAGTATCATGAAGATGTAAGTTTCCCCAAAATGATTTATATAGTCAATGCATTCCCAATCAAAATCCAATGTTTACTTTTACCTCTGTGGAAATCTAAATGTATATATAAGAACAGAAGACCTAGACTAGCCAAAACACATCAAAAGAATGGCAAAGTTGAAATATTTTTCCAAAAAAAAATCAATTCTTAGCATTTTAGCTATACTAATTAAGACAGTATGGTAGTGGCAAAAGAATAAACATATTAAGGATAACAGGGAATGGATGGACCCAAGGCATCCTTTCACATGTAGAAATGATTTATTATAAATCAGTTATTACATATCAGTAGGGAAAGGTGGACTATTGATAAAGATTTTGGGCCTATTGGTCAACCTTGAAGAAACATTTTAAAGAAGTACTCATCTAACCACACAAAAAATAATAATAATTCCAGGTGGATTAAAAACTTAATAAAGACAAGACTTTAAAAATTTATAAAAAATAATAAGGAATATTTTTATGACATCGGATTTGAGGAGGACTTCCTAAGCAAGATAACAAAAGGTATCAACCTTAAAGTAACAACTGATAAATTTGAACATTTTAAATTTAAGAAATTCTGTCCATCAAAAGCAATGTTTCTCAAGGGTTTTTAAACTATTTCATTATCACCACCATAAGATGAAAATTAAATTTATCACCTAATGAGAAAAGTTAAATACTAAGGAACACAATTTGGCAGGTAGGGTTGAAATCATTGTATTATCTAAATTTATATTGCCCTCAAATAAATAATTTTTGCCTCTTGGTGACCTTAAGTCCCACAATAATTATGCAGGATCTAAAAATATTTCAAAGGAAAAGGAGGTAAATCCACAAGCTGGAGAAAAATTGCTGCACATAAAACCAAAAAGAATGTGTATTTTGAATTCATAAATAATTCCTATAAATTAATTTATAAAAATACTAATAATCCAGTAGAAATTTTTTTCAAAGAACACAAAGGTATATTTATTTTACAGAAGAAACACAAAGGGGCCCAAAACTTAAAAAGGTGCTCAACCAAATTAGTATTTTGAGTAATACATATTCAAACCATTATGAAGCATAATTTTTTACTCAACATTTTGACAGAAACAAATAGTTGCAAATTACAAATATCAGTAAGCATTTTAGCCACAGGAATTCTCAACCACTAACTTTGAGAATATAAAATGGTGCAAAAGCTTTGGCAACAAGTTTAGCACTCCATAGTAAATTTGCTGTAGGTTAAAACTCAACCCAGTAATTCCTCTACTAGGTTTTCATCCTTGTGTGTATTCTTGTATATGTACATCAGGAGAAATGTAAGGAATATTCACAGGCAATATGGATTTCACATACTTAATAAGAACAGTAAATGGAAATTGCACCCAGTTTAGTTTGCCTCCAAAGACAAATGCCTGAACACTATATTAGAAATCCTCCCAGAAAATGGAGGGATATTTTACAGATATCTGTGATCCCACAGATCTGCACAATGAGAAACTGCCCGTGTATTACTACCTTTGTAAAATTCAGTTTAGACAGTTAAATTGAATATTTGAGACAAAGTTAAATGACTTTCTGGACTCCTTTTTTGCATCAATGCAACAACTATAATTGTTATGATCATAATTCCAATATTACATAAAATTTACCTAAAACTCTGAGCTCCCTTTGGTTTTGGCAATCACATTTTTTTTGGAGTAATGTGTAGTAATAGCTTGAGTTCAATGTGTGCTAAAGGCTTAGAAGTTTTTAGTCAGATGAGATGAGCTTTATCTTCTTCAACACATCTATTTGTATACAGGTATTTACTTAGGGGCTCAGTCATCATTGGGTTGAAAGTGAATAGGACTCTGCATCCTGTTCTTGGAAGTTCAAGACATAGCCAATGGACTGGCAAGGCCCAGGGTCCTGACAATCAGAGATTCTGAGAAAGTGGAGAATGAAGGAAGTCCGGGGAAAATTGGCTCTAAGTATGAATGTAAAAAGCAGGAACATTTAGGAAACACGTGTTAGACAATTTTTCTTTAGAATACTGACCTTGACATGGAATGAAGTTGTGTCAGCAGGAACCAGGCATTAAGGTCAACAGAAAAAGGTAGCCCAGTGAGGCCCTAATTGGTCAGGGCAACCAGAGCTTCAGCCTGGCTCTTGGTATCACCTCTGCTTCTGCAGCAGCAGCGGGGGAGCCGCACTAGAGACACTGAGACATTGGGAGTGTCTGGAGACTTGAGCCTTCCAGGGCTTACCTGGCTGTGTTCCATCTCTCTTGCAGAGAGAGCAAATAAGCCATAAGCGTGATTCATGAAAAAGTGCAAAAACCCTGACAATATTTAGAAGTATTAACTTGGCTTTAAGGAATTCATTCTACAAAATTTGGAACTGAAAAAAAAGGAAGTAAAATTGCAGGAAATAAAGGTATTCAAAAAGTGGTAAATTACCCAAGGAATTTTAAAGTATACACATGGAAGAAATTTCTGTAAAACGCAGTTGCCCAAAGTCACAATTTCTCCTTGTCCTCTTCATCTGCCACATGTGATTTATCTCAGGATTAATACTATCTTGCTGAAATATTTGAATGTTTAAATTCCATTTATTAACCCACTCTTTTTATTTTAACATGCTACTGCATTTTATCCATTTATCATTTCTTTCATTATCCATCATTGCTACAAGAGGAATCATTGTCATAACACATTGAATAAGGGTTTTTGAAATCAGAGATTTCTTATACCACCTTACACATGTTTTGCAAAGCAGATATCTGCTTAGTTGTAAATTCCTAATATCATGATTAAAACTTTAGATTTTAGATTGTGAGCTCTGGAATTTAGAAAATTGATAAATCTGATGTTCTGTGTTCCACACTTCAACCTCTCTACTTCTACAATGAAAGAAATATTTCCCATTTTCATTTTCCTTTCTCATAGGTGTGTTTTTAGAACTGAGATAATATTTATAATCCTAAGGAGTGATGGCTTTCTTTCTCAAGACATTAGTGTGCAATTTAGTGCTCATGAAGAAGCAATTTGCTGAACGACACCCTGGTGGTTTAAAAAATATTTCAAGTATTATACCATTTTGAGAAAATGAAAAATTGGTAGACTGCACAGCAGAGTAGACAATACTTGCAGTATTAAAAATGCTTAAGGGATTTTAAAAACACACTAATTAGTGTGTCTTCTGTAATATATTTCTTCATTTTGTATTTTGTAATTTTTCTCATGTATACTTCCAAAAGAAAAATATTTTCTTCTACCTAATTCATAATTTCTCCTGTTCCCTTCACCACTCCATATATTTTTTCATTATAAATATTATCTTGCTGAAAAACATCAATTTTTAAGTTTTATGTTTAATCCAATCATATAGTTTTAACATTGTATTGCTTCATTTCATCCTTATGGCATTTTTCTCATATGCTCACTATTATTAAAAAACAATTATATGCATACTAATTAAAATATTCAATATGAGAAAAAATTAAAGATTGCAGGAACATGGTTTGAACTCACATAATAGTACATAGATAATGTTTGAAAACCAGAAAGTACATTTTCTCAATGAGAGTGACCATGATGATAAATTTTCACTTGGCTATGCCACACACACCCTGGAAAAATTTATGGTTTGTATTGTGATTGTTTTATTTACTGCCTTTCT
>PVKH010022091.1:0-14194 GCA_004027955.1 Chaetophractus vellerosus
GAAGACCCTTTTGGAATCTTAAAATAATTCAGGCAAGAAGTAATGGTAGCTTGGCATGGAGGTAGTAAGAAGTGTTTGGATTCTGAATTTATTTGCAGATTCAGCCACCAAGATTTCTGAGCAGATTAGTTATGGACTGTGAGAGAGGAGGAGTAAAGAATAATTCAACAATCTTGGTTCTGAGCAACTGGGAGGATGGAATTTCCATAAACCAAGGTGGAAAAAATACTTTAAGCAGAACGTGTTTGGTGGGGAGGTTGCTGGATGAGTAGAAGTTCTGTTTTGGACCTGTTATGTTGGAGATTTCCAATAGATGTACAAGTAGAGATGTTGAACAGGTAATCGAGAATATGTTTCTGGGCTTTTGGAGAAAGATGTTGGCTTGGATATAAATTTGGAAGTCTTTGTCATATAAAAGTTATTTAAAGTCATTAGACTGGATGATATTACCAAAGAAATGCGTGAAAATAAAAAGAGAGGAAGAGCTAGGGTTGAGCTCTCATGTTTGTGACATGGAACGATTGGGGCGAAAAGGAAGAGCCAGCAGAGAAACCTAAGAAGGAGAAGCCACTGAGGCAGGAAGGATACAAAAAAAGTGTGTTGTCCTAAAAGCCAAGTGAAAAAAGCATATCATAAAGGAGTGAGTGACAAACTGTGCCAAATGACACTGTTAGAAACAAATTTACTTTTCACTGGATTTTATGATGTAGAGGTCATTTGGGGACCTTTACAAAAGCATTTTGTATCAAACAGTTGAAGACAAAACCTGACTGAAGCAGATTTAAAAGGGAATTGAGAGAAAGAGAGGGAGAGAAGGAGAAAGAGAGAGGGAGAAGAAGGAAGGAGACAGAGAGAAAGAGAGACAGACAGACAACTCATTAAAAGCATTTTGCTCTGAAGGAAACAAGAGAATTGGGTAGGTGTCTGCCAAGGAAAATAAGGTCAAGAGAAGTTATTTTTGTTTCATGTTTAAGATGGAATAAATGAGAGCATGTTTGTTATGCTAAATAAATAAAAGGAAGATATAGGAGGAAGAGGGAAAATTGCAGGAGCACTGTTTTTGAATAGACAAGAAGGAAAGGGATTTGGTGTTTTAACTGCAGAAGGGGAGGAATTGGCTTTAGATAGGAGCAGGATGAGTTCATCTAAGGCAGAGGATGTGCATGCAGGTGCAGCTGTGTGAGGATATGATTGTGGACATCTGTGGAAGCTCTCTTTTGATTGCAACATTTTTAAACACTGGGCTCTATAGTCTGATTACATGAAATTTAAAGCTGAGCGGGTTTAGAGAGGAGGGAGGGAAACACAGTCTGAAAGCAGCAATAAGGAGAGAGCATAGCGTCCTCACTGCCTCTAAGTCCAAAATTACAAAGCTCTTGAAGAGAGAGAAAAACCAAACAAACGCCACCACGTGAGAGGAGTGTGGGGAATTAGTGTCCTCAGGGTTCCCGCTGAAACAAGATGGTGGAGAGAAGGATGAAGGAGAGAAGGATGAGAGAGGACATTTTGTTGATGCTCAATCATGCACTCCCAAAGGTGCTGAACTGAGCAGGATGGGAGATGTGGGCCATGAGAGGACTTACAGAGCCTCATAAAGATTACAGTGGGGATAGGGGCACTTGGGCTCTGAGGCTTCTTGAGATGACTGACATGAATAGGGATAATTGTAGCACAAGATTTGTTCTGGTACAGTGAAAGCATGTTGTGGTGGCATGGCTCATAGCCCTGGCACTGATGGTGGGTGGACTTGGGGACCTGCCTCTGGACTCCAGTTTTGTGGTCTGGGAAAGCCAGTTATTACTTGAGTGTGAGAGTGGAAGAGAAGTTCTGGACGTCTCTGGAGAGAAGCCAACAGTCTGGGGAGCCCTTGTTTGACCCTTGCTTGGAGCAGGGCTGAGTAACATTGTTCAAAGTGGTTTTGTTTCTTCATCTGTTTTAGTGACTTTTAAAAAATAATATGAGCTCATATTACTTGGAGTTTTCTTTATAGGGATTTTTAAAGTTTTTATTTGAAATGCATTCCTTTGGATAAGATTGTCTTTTACCTCTGCCAGTTACCTAGTGGCACTAACCACCTGGAAGCCCATTTAATATATATATATATTTGGATAATATATATTATTTGGTCATTGGGACACACAATTATGAATTGAGACCACGGACCCTCATGAGTGCAGATCTGTGGTTAGAAAATCTCAGGGAAAATTTTTTCCTTTTTTTTTTTTTTCCTGCTCTATGTGGCCAAGCTTGAGAGAGGTGGCAATGTCTCCTCCCACTCTTTCCTGGGTAGATTTTTCTGTATTCTCCTCCGAGCTCAGCACTTCAGAATTTCCATTTCATGCAGGGCTGGGCAATCCACCCATTGCATGCTCAGTCCCCAGGCTCTCTCTCTCCTGCCCCCTGTTGGTGACCTCCTAAAGGCTGACTCATATGCAAATCTGCAGACACTACCTCCACAAACACCGACTCCAGTGCTCACTTGCCCCTCAGGATTCTTGACTTTTTTCTGCTTCTTGCCTCTAAGGAAATGGCTTACTTCTATATGAGGTCAGCTATGAATTTAATATGACCTTTACACAATATTATTTCACCAGTGATTGATTTTAGGTGTGCTATACCAAATGGTATTGCTCTGAACATATAATTTAGTATGTTGCCAGAAATATAAATCCCATCTTCTTTGTCACAATGGATATTTTAGACAATAAAAATGATATCATCAAACAATGAACACTAATGTTTTTTATAAATTTCCATTTGTTTTTCTTTTATAATGTATGTATGTGTCCAAAAGCAATATATTAATTTGTCAGCTTAAAATTTATATAAAACTTACATAAATGCTATAATATTGTAGCATATTCCACAACTTTCTTTTTTCATTCAATGTAGTGTTTTTATGATTTATCTCCATTTCTTTCATTTTCAGAGGGATATTATATTCCGGTGTAGATTGTATCAAATTTCTTACTGCTACACTACATGCCACATAGAATTTCTTGTATGTACCCCTTGTGAATTTGTTCAAAAGTTTCTCCAGTATATATGTAAAACTGGAATTGTCTTTGCACACTCATCTTTAATAAACATTGCCCAACTGCTCTCTAAAGAGATGTTCCCAATTTATACTCCCAGCCCTTTTTCACAAGTTGATGTGCAGTTCCGATTTCCTCTTTTTGCAATGTGCTGTTTAAGTTTTTTCAATTTTCTACTGGATTTGGACATGTGTATTTTACATTTTAAGAAGAATTGTCTAGATTCTTGAGAAGCATGCAGCAATTCACATTCCTGTCAGAGAAGCATGATGGGATTGTTTCCGTGCAGCCTCCTGAGTATATGATATTGTCCTTCTTTTTATTTTTCCTAACCTATTGAGTAAAATTGGCTTCTCATTTTTGCGTTATTTTTCAGGCATTCATTACTAGAGAAGTTTATCATTCTTCTCTGTTCATTAACCACATGAATTCTTTTCTTCTGTAAATCATCTGTGCCTAGGTGATAGATAAAAAATGTAATGTCACTAATTCTCAAATAATAAATAGTAAGTTATTAGAAAGAAACAAGAAACACTGTAGAAAAATGAGCCAGAGATATAAGTAGGCTAAATCCAAAAATTGAAGAATGACCCATCCTTGAATTTCCTTTTGATCAGGCTACATTAATTTCTGATGCATTGATGGATTTGTTTTGCTTGTGACTTTTTTTGTTAGATGATACCTAAATTTTTGGATTGCTAACTGAAATCTTATAGTTCACATTTGGAAATCTTATAAGGAGATTTTTGACAAGCATGAAACTATACATTCATTGGATTTTTTTAGTTCAGCTAAAAATTCTAAATCTCAATCTGAAATAAATCTGATCTAAGTAAAAACTGTCTTCACATGATATTCTGAAATATCTAGTTCATTTGTGATATGTTTCCCTCTTGAACTTTGTAACTTTCAAATACATTTTCAAAGAATTGCACAAAGGGTTTTTTTTTTTCTTTACTGCCTTGCTTGGCAAAAAGGATGTATTTGTAGTTATTTAAGTTATAAGTGAAAACTACTCTCTGTCATTATTGACTCTTACACATTTGCACATTTGCAGCTCTAAGTAATTAGCCCTTACATATTGTTGAATTCCCTTTTGATTTAAATATCAAATTAAAAAAGGATGAATGTATTGTTATATTCAGCCACACCATCCATAGTCAATATTGTGCAGTGTGTTTCACTATCACTGATCAGAGATTAAAGCTCACTTCTAGAGGTTAATTATAAATTTTACACCTATACTTAAAGTGTCAAAATTTGCCTTTTTCAGTCTTGAGGAAAATGAATCTTTTCCCCAAGGATATGTTGGTCAGCTTTGTCACTACAAAGACTGCTTTTCTTTCCATATCCTGTAAGAGTGGAAGGAAAGCCAAAAATAGAAGATTAAATATGAACTTTATGCTTCTGTATTCCTATGTCTCTTTTAAAACTTCTTTATTATAATACAGAAATTATGATGGCTGTCATGGAAAAATGTGTGGATTTGTAGAGAAAATGTATAAGGAATTTAAAATCAATAAACAGATCTGAATTTATCATTTCCAGCTTATACAGTCCTGCCTACTAATAGTAAACTGGTGGGAAACAATGAAAAAAGCAATAGGCATGTTGAATTTCCTGATGTAATGTAAAAGCTTTAGAGAATGACAATTCATGGATGAAGAAGAGAATACATTAAAACATATATTTGAAAGGCAATACAAAAAGGTTTTCAAATACCAATGAAATGAAAACTAAGCAGATTGTTAAAAAACTGACTTGTTAATAGAGAGACAAAATAGTTATTTCATCTTAGTACTCCAAAAACCTGTCTTGGGGAAATGTCTTTAAAATCATGTAGAAAATTTATACCTAATTTGTCTCAATACATTGTACTTTTTTTTCTGAAGTTAGAAATTTATTTCTACCTAAAAATATATTAATCTTCAGAAAAAACTAGAACATCATATTTCCTGGCTTTTTCCTGTTTGGTGCTTTTGTTTGTACTTTATCATTGAGAATATCCTTTTAACAAGTATACAGCACAATATACGAGATGATATTTACCAGGGTGAGCCTTGTCTTAATTTATATAATTTCCACTAGGGGAATTTCAAATATTTGTTGTCATATTTTAAAGAAAAGTTGCTAATTTTCATATTGGAAGTAACTTATTTCTAGACATTGGCTTTTATAATATTCCAGAAAGAGCTCTGATTAAACTGAGTTGAAATGAATCTTTTAAAAAAATCAAACAGCAGGATATGTACATGAAAAAATTTTGAAACTATTTCTTAATGTAGAAATTTAGTTCATGTTATGAAAATCCTCCATAATATTGATTTATTAAAATTTAGCATTTCCTATTAAACACAGAAGTCTAGTATTTACTGAAATAGCAGAAGCATATTGGTTATCCATTTTAAAAGAAAGAGTTTTATATGCTTAAAAACATAAATTTTCCTAAGTAAGGGTATTTAAAAATAGAAAAACCTACTATCTGTAATCACTAACATATCACAAATTAAAAACATTGTTACTAATACAAAAATAGAAGAGAATCTCACAATGAAGGAAAACCTTCAGATGTATAGATTTCGTTCTATGAAAAACCCACTCTCTTGGCATTTTTCACATGTTCAGGAGACCTGTAAGAACTTTGTCAAGAACTGATTCCAGGCAATGGACTGGTAGATCATATCTGTGGTTTTCGTCCTCTTCTAATCCATCTCTCTGTTCATGCCAATGTTGAGAATCCCTGGGGAAGCCTCCACCACTGTCTTGGCTGCTAGTGCCCACTATCAAAGGCCTGGTCTCAAGTTATGTCAGTACTACTAGAATTGTCTCCCATGACTGAGAATATCTTGGGAGCCCACTCTAGAGGCATGGAGCCTTCTTTAAAGGGACCTCTGTAAAGAGGGCTGCTGTAACTGCCTGTGAAGCTAGGCTGTTCCTGTTGAGAACCCAAATGGGCCGTTGATATGACAGACTCTGGGGCACTCAATTTCTGTGACTTACTTCACCCTTTCAGAGAGGAGAAGACGCCCATCTCCAGCCTTGTTGTACCTCAGAACATTGGTCCCAAAGTAGTTCTGCCCTGAATTCCCAATGCTGTGTGTATGTATGTGTATGTGTGTAACTTTCCTTTCAGTATTTTTATTTGCAGGACCTCTTTGATTGGGGTCAGATACAAATTATTAGGTTCTAGTCCAGAAGAAAACTCTGAATGACAAAGATAATGTCCACTCTGATAACAATTTTATTGAGCAATGGTTGCATGCTTTCTTATGTATCTAGTTAAAACGAATTCTTTTTCAGAGTCCCCCTTCAATTAACCCCTTGACACAATCACCTCACAATTGTCTAGACAGACCCAAATGTATTTCTGAATACTGGGGACCTGATTCATTATGTATTTTGAGGCAGTTCCCACAAGCAAGTTTGTTAATCCACCTCTATGTATCACTGCCAATCAGTCACTGAACTGGTCCGTAAGAGAAATGCATTATTGTGAACCTTGGGATTTTCCAATGAAAACACTATCTATATATGTGGGTATTTTTCAACACTAAGCCAACATCAAGGAGTAGTGCATCTATTAGAAACCCCACCACAGGATAATGAGGTAGGGGACCTGTGGGAGAGAAACTGTTATGAGATCACATTATAACAAAGGCCAAAATCTGAAATTGTTTTGTTTAAACAAGGTTTTGGAGTATTGGAAAATGAAGGTAGTTTCTCTATGTAAAGGAGGCATTATACATACTGGTTTAAGAGTAGGAGTGCTATAGCAAGACAGTTTCTAGAGCTGGTTTGAAATCCAGCTCTGTCATTTACTGGGTTAAAATTCCAGCTCCAGCTCTATCATTTACTTGTTCTGTAAACAAACGTTTATCAAGTTATTTAGCCTTTAATTTCTTATCTGTAAAATGGGAATAAAATGAGTCCTTCTTCATAGATCTGTTATGAGGACTAACTGCCTTAGTTTGAAGAAGGTACTAAGGCAAAAATAACTCACAGTATGTTCAATATGGGAATTACTATGTTGATTCTTGTTTTGCATGAAACTGTCCAGTATAGCTGTGGCTGAAATTAGAGAGGAAGGTCTGCTACGTCATACTTACTTTTCTGTTTGTTTGTTTGCTTGTTTTCTGTTGAGAGAAGAGATAAATAGAATGCTAATTTCTACAGATTAATATCCCTTTGGGTATATCCCTTAGTCAGAAATATCCCTAATACATTGTGACTCCTTTTTTCCTTCAAAATTCCCTCTTTATTGCCACACATGTGAATGTGTTAAGATTTGAGAGGAAATGAATGCAATATTAACCAGAGTTTTTAATATTTCAAAGATAGATCGCTTGAGACCTAATGCAAACTTGAGTTAATTTTTTATAATAAATATAATATTTCAAAATTTCACTGAGCATGAAGTTTTTACTAAAAACTCGAGGTTGCCCAAAGATGTGGGGAATAGTTGAATCTCAGGGAAGGTATCTGTTATTTTCTAGTTCAAATTTGATTCTGTAATGATCTAAGGAGGTCAGTTGGCCATGGTAACACTCCTTGCATTGCATCACTTAAGCCTTTTAAAATTACAATGATGCACCAAAATCCACCTTTACTTTTTTTGAAACCGTCAGAATTGGTAAGAGAAAACTGCCACATTTCTTTAAGACACACACATGGATTAGAATTCCAGTCCTTCAATCTGTCAATATATCCATAGCAAAGGCCAAAGTGCGACCATTTCTTATTAACCTGTGTTCCCCATAGTCTTCATACATCCACTCTTATGACCTGATGCAATTGCATCTTATGTGTCTCTTCCTACCCCACCAGGTCAAACCGCAAGCCACCAGGAGACAGATTTCTATTTAGACCTGATTTATTCAGAAACCTCAGCTTATTTGGGTTCCTACAAAGACCCATATATGCAATTTTTGCTTTTCCACTTATATTTTGAAAGGTAGAACTATTTTGATGTCAGTAATTTGCATATTAAAATGTTATTTGTCTATATTTAACATTCACTGCCTTCTTGTTGATCTGTCATCAATAAAGATGATCTTTCTCAACAATATTCTGCTTTACTTATGCAATGGCTCCATCATCAATTGAGAAGGTTGATTACCCTCTCAAGCTGTCTAAAAACCTTTATTGTAACATTTTGCTGAGTTGTATGTTAGGAGATGTTGAAAAGAAATATTTTGACCAAAAGCCCAACTAGAAATCCCATACCCTCTACTTTTGGTTCCAAACCACATGGGAAAATGCTTGATTGCATTTCTCACATTAAGGCTAAAACTTTATTCTGTATAAAATCCCTTGATAGGATACCAATTCAAGCATCAGAGTTTGGATAATTGAGAATTGATAGTAACTGGGAATTGAAAATTTCCTGTGAGATTCTTTGTTTCTCCAATTCATAAAAGGCCAAACTAAAGTTAAAAAAAAAAGTTTTCTCTTTCCTACTTCAACAATTCTACTTCTCATAGTGACCTAAGGGAGAAAATATAAAAAGACTGGAATCACAAAGAGATACTTACCACAGAGAAACAATTATCATTGTGCCATGTCCATCCTAACATTGATGTAAGGGGCATGCCTGCCCTTCAACTGACAGAATTTTACAACAGAAAGGTTGGTGGGTCAGTTCTGTTCCTTCTGCATGTTTTCTGATGACCTTCAGGAGAACCTTTCTAGCTACTGAATCTTGAGCCATTTGGAGTCTCCTTTTTCAAAGTGAGTGGGGTAGAACTTCCTTAGAAGCTAAGTAAGAATTAATGAGATGTCACTAATAAAATGTTCCATGTCTAAAGAGAAAAGACTTCTTATGAGAGCTAACAATTATCTTTTCCAAACCAAGACACCCATCTTTTGAAAGACTCCATATATATCAGTTGATTCAGATACATCTAAATTGAAGAGGTTCATCTAAGGATGAAAAGGTTTCCTTTTTTTAATTTCCTTGATGGTAAAGAAAGAAATGAAAATTTTCAGTGCTTGAAATACATAACCATTTATCTGAGTGAAAATTAAAGGGTTCCCATTGGAGGTAAATGAAAAAGTAACATTTTTATCACAACTGTTTTAGAACAGGATGATATTTTGATCAGGGAAACAGCAAAGAGATCTCTTCTTTTGCCCTTTGTGAAGAATTGGGAAGTTGCTTTCATTTCTATTGGCATTTTAGCAAGCAGTTTCTCTCTAAGCTCTAAACTGGAGGTCACAATTTGTTTTGCATTTGAGCTGGAAAGGAGATAACAAATATTGCCTAGGGCTTTATATCTGAATTAGATTAGACAGTCAGAAACTATTGCAAATCCTTTATTATTTTCATTTTAAACCCTACAAATCAAAAACAATGCACACAAACAAAATACATTTAAAAAGTTAACATTATACCACGAGGGCTGCATGTTTATCTTTTCCTACATTAGTCAATTTATATGGAGAATAAACAGAAATCTCCCTTGTCCATTAAACCCCAATTTTTTAAAATCGCCCATCTTTTCCCTTGACGTAGGTTTTCGTTTTTAGTGTGGGGTGGGTCGGAAGTATAAACCCTTGGTGTTCGTAGAGACAAAAAGTTTTATTTTTTTCCTTTTCATTGGAAAAAATCATGTTAATTATTCCTCTGCACCTGCTTAATGGGGCTGAAGTAATTCAATTGTCATATTGTTGTAGATTGTTACTTTGTGTAATGTATCACCCCTGCTGTTCCATTAAAAAAAATTCCATACTCTTCCATTATTCAGCAAGGCTTAATGATTATTCCAGCATTTGTACATGCTGCACTGTTATTTTGATTTTAATTGACTTCACTTTTTTAATTAAGCACATTGGTTTTAACACTGTTTTTGACAAGCTTGGTTTTGTCATTATCAGTATTTGCTTCCATTTACATTCCATACCTATTGACAATTTATTTAGATTCATTATAAATGATAACAGCAGTATGTACATTGAAGTTTATCATCAACTCTAGCATCAATTTAGTCACATTTTATTTATATGAACTGGGCTTCACAATATTTTAAAGGGCCAGATATTCAGTTTAAAGTGTCTTTTAAAATTAAATTAGTTTGAACCTTTAGTTTGAAAACCAAAAATGGAAATTTGACCATTTTTGAATGTGTAGTAATCTTTCAATGAATAGAATATAAGGTTCTCCCTGTCAGTTTTGTATAGTCAGATATTAGAAGTTCACATGATGATATAAAGTCTGTGCTTAGTAAGACACATAAAATCATGGCTTGTACATATTTGAAAAATTAGCCATTTAAAGCTGTCTTTTCTTATAGGACATGTGTTTCTTTCCTTTAAATTATTTAAACATTTATACATGATTTATTTAAAATATAAATAGTCTAAAATATTTATTGATCATAGAAAATATGTCCTTTAAGGCATGCATAGCACAGTGCCCTAAAAGAAGAAAAAATAACACCTTGTGAAATGAATTGAAGTGTCTCCTTTTGAATATCTCAGTTGTTTATCACAACACAAGATGATGAGAAATGAGGCACAGAAAAATTCTAGCTAAGATGCTAGACATTGCTGAACTGAAAGGAAGAACTAGAACTAGAACAAAATAATGGCATATTTTGAGAGGTGTTTAAATGTTCAAAAAATGAAATGATACTTTTTCATATTTGTCATAATCCTCTGAGCACTGATCTGGCACAAATATGACTTGCCAAACCTTATAAATGGTATAGACTTACCTTATAGTGGAGAGGGTGGACATGAGACCTCTTATTTCCCCTTTTGCCATTTTTGTTTTGCTAATGGATGTGAATGAATGAATGAATGAATGAATGAGAGGGTGAATGAATAGGTCATATGGGACTTGACTGCCATTTGGTCATCTGAGGGACGGAGGACAATGATTTATAAGTGGGCCCTTCTGCCCTTGTTTGGGACTGCCTCATTGCCACGGTGCTGATTGTTGATGAGCCTGCTGCCTGGGATTTATGTGCAACCTCTCCTGATGCCTTGCTCTCCCTGACCCAGCTCTATTAGCATAACTCCCATTCCAGTGACAACATGGATAAAAAATGACTGGTGTGACCTCAGAAAGAGCCAAGATAGGATTGCTGTAATGAGCTCAAAATCCACTGTTTTATGCATTGCCATACAACAGCAATCTTAATGAAAGGCTAGACAGCATCCTAATGTGGATTTCTTTGATGTCTCTCTAACTTACTGACGTCACTTTTTCACTCATTGTGGCTTCTTTGAGGATCACCAATAATCAAAGTATTTTTGGCATGGTATCCGTCCTTTATCATATGAGCGTATAACAAAACAAGACAAACAAGAAAAGTTTTTGCTTTCAGAATCTTCTCAATTTCAGAAAATAATTTGTCTTCTGCTTTCCATTGGTCTTTGTTCAACAGCAACCACCATTGCTCATAGCCTGTCCTTGGACTCAAGCATCCCATTTGGGTCTTCAGAATGTCTCATTGCCAGTTCCTCTTCTTGGCTTTTCCCATTTCTATGATTTTGAAAATCTAAAACCCAACTTTGTTACTGGAAGCCCCTCAATACAGCCTTGCATTGCATTTTCTCCTCTTCACCTTGTGATATTTTAAAGGCCTGTTAGGTATGGAATTCTTAAATGCAGATGCCCTGATTATCTTGCTGAGGTCTGGAAAGACCAATGAAAAAAATTGCAAATGTGATCCAGGATTCCTCTCCTGAAGCTTCTTGACCAAAAACACCAGTCTCAGTTAAAGCTCTCTTCACCATTCTCCTTAGCTGTATACATAGGAAGGAAAAGAGGCTCGAGAACATTAACAGTCACATGTGGAAAGTATTATCACACCTTGCCAAAAGCATTCTTTATTATATTTTTTCTTTAAAAATGAAAGCACAACTAAAGGAAGAACAAAGAGAAAGTGGGGTGTTTTTATGTACTTCTTTTAGATGGCAAATCACAGGTGCAGTTGTAAAGTTAGTCTTTGTTTTCTTTCAAGGTCTGTTACTTAGATGATCTGGAAATATGACAGATTTATTTTAACACCTAACACCCTGTACATCTTTGGGCCTTACAGGTAGATTAAAAAGAGTTTAAAAACAAGCAATTGGTGAGATGACCTACCACTTCAACCCTCAGATTTGCTGCTTGATATATTGGTTATGTAATTCTGCAGTTTGAAAGGGTGATGGTGGGGCAACAAAGAGGACACAGATTTTTCAAATATCCAGCATGTTGCCTTGATCACATGGTGTCCTGTAGAGACAGTGCCTGGCCAACATAACAGAAAGTGACCTGTATGATTTGATATGACATTCTGCAAGTAAGCACTACTGTCAAAGATGTAAAATGGTAGTTTTGGTATATCAAGATGTAAAGTTAATTAGACCACACTCATTGGGACTTTGTCGCGGAAGAAAACAACCCACCCTCAAATCTACAGCCCTTTTAGGACACTTAGATAATGAGAAAACCATGTGGTATTGCTGTATCTATTGAAGACTCACGGGTGATTTTTTTTTTTTAAAGAAACTTCTAACATGCTATTTCATTTGGATCCCTTCAATTTGTGATGCCAACAAAAAGTTATTTAATAAAGTTTCTTACACGGAAAAAAAGTTGTAGGAAAAATCTCCTGAAGCATAGATAAGGTGGGCATTTGATGTGAGAGAAGATTGGTAGGAAAGAGCAAGGATTCTAAAACACACAGTTGATGGGGATTATTGCAGTTCCAGGAGAGGGGTACTTGATGAGGACTAAGTAGATATGAACACAGCCCTGCAAAGCTCAACCTCGAAATTGCCAGGAAAAAAAAGTCACTGGCTGCTCAAAAAATGGAAGCAGATGTCAGATGCAAGCAGCTGTGGCCTGGGAAATTCAACAAAATTCCAATATTCAAATTGCTTCTTGGGATAAAAACTGCTTGATAGCACAATTTCAGCTCTGATCTGGACTGCCAGTGAGCCATCTGCGTAAAATGAAAGTAATCTGCTGACACCGTCGAGACAGGTAGGCATCAGCGTCATTTGGTCTGAAAAAGAACACTGCTCAGATGTTTTCTGGTAAGTTTGTCAGGAAAGTATTATAGTAATTAACCCCAGTTGTTAGAATAGTGAACACCAGAATAAAGAGAGAGCAAAAAAGTGTTTGCCTTATCATGTAAGGAGTATTTGTAAAACCCCTTTGCCTTCATATTTGACTCATGATGGAATATTCTGTTCAGGGATTGAGATTGAGTGAGAATATTGGAGATACTGCATTAAAGTACCAAGAAAGAAGTAGTTGATGGATTCGTTAAATCTGAAACGTAAATTGTATTAACAAGCACATTGTGAGCTTTAAAATCTCAGTATCACAGGCAAAGGAATAATTGCCTGGAAGGTCAGAGAATACACTTTTTATTTTAGCCAACCACATGTTGGCTAAAATAAACATATGTTGATACTGAAATGTTGCTCACAAAAAGGTTAGCTTGTGGTGGAAGTCTTTCATAATTCAGGATACATCAGCCTGGGCAGTAGCTGAGAATAAGAGCAAGTAATCAAAAGTGACCCACGCAATGACACCAGAGGTTCCAGATGGTATAGAAAAAAGTCCATGATTTATGATTGCCGGTGCAGTAAATAAATCTAAAACAATAGGCGTGGATGGGGAAGCAGTCACAGCTGACCAAAAGAGCAGTTGTAATGCAACCCACAGAAAGCTTGGTGCCAGAAGTAATTGACATAGTCGTCAAATCAATTTCCTAGGGTGCAGGCACTCGAGCACTCAATCTGATTCTGTATGCTGCACAACATTTGGATTATACAGCTGCTTCTAATTCAGATACCCTCAGCTCGATACGAATCCAATTCGAGGAACTGTCTGGAAGTGAGCAGAAATTATTTAGGCTTCCTTTCTGCAGGTTTTCTCTTTTCTAGTCATAGTACTCTCTTTCAGAATGGTATACTTTCCATGTTAATTATTTAACATTTAGCTGATATTTGTTCTCCTCCTGTATCACCCAACTGAATGAAATCCGTGAAATCCGTAGTCTTTCCTCCCGGGGCAGCAGTGGGAGAACGTTTCAAGAAAGGAAAGGTCGATGGTCCATATGTTCCTTACGTTGACTATGGCATCAGCTACTGGATTACAAATGTGTCATAGGCATGTGGAGGAGGCTTATTTATTTACTTATCTCTATTTCAACTCA
>PVKH010022092.1:0-14178 GCA_004027955.1 Chaetophractus vellerosus
CCAATCTCTGCTTCTCTCCAATCTCTGCTTCTATACTTGAGACCACCCCCACCGAGGGGTGGGGCTCAACGTCTCACTGACGTGGCAATTAACGCCCTACTCATAACTTAATCATGCCCAGATGAACAGATGAGCTTACAAACATAATCTAATTTATATTTTTGGAATTCATAATTAATTCAAACTCAAACCATTACAGTTGCCAACTCATTGCTCTGAGAGGTTTGGGCCTGTATACCAAAGGTTAGGGAGGATGTTGTCTTCACTTCACTGTACTAGGGGGTTAAGACTCTAACCTAAAGATTGAGTAAAGTGTGGCAATCACCCCAATGCTCTTGGAGGGTGAGATCTGGAGCTTGGTCAACACCCAGATGCTTGATGAGGGTGGAACCAAGAAAATGGCCATTGGACAAGTCAGTGGAAAGGGTGGGTCCCCGTGAGGCCCCAGGGAGAAGAAACCATCATCTTAAGAATGATTCTCAGACTTTGAAATCGAATGGAGTATACCCTGCAGGTTTACTGAACTGTAGAGAACCTGTGACTCATGTTTCCCTCCCAATTTCTCCTTATGGTAATGAAAATGTTTATCTTTTGTCTGTCTATTTGAGTATTGGAAGCGGATAAATGGTTTTGTAAGTTTCAGAGGTCTACAGCAGATGGGACTTTGCCTCAAGACAAACTGTATTTCTTTAAACTGATTGTAATATGATTCTGTATTTAGCATTGTACTGATTTAAAGTTTTGTGTTTTTTTAATATTATAATGTCTTTTTGGAATTCAGAGGATGGAGTGTAGCAGTTTGATATTGTTTATGAATTCCAAAAATAGATGTAGAATTATGTTTGTGAACTGGTCTGTTCCTCTGGGCATATTAGATTGGGTTGGATTCAGAGGTTTCACTTTTACTTGATTAAATAATGACTAAGGCTTTGATTGGTTCACGTCAGTAGGACGTTGAGTCCATGCCTCCTTGTGGGTTGGGACTCACAGAAAAAAATGACATGGCTGAGGAGAAACTTGGAGTTTTGATATTGGAGCCCCAGGAAGCAAACACACAGAGAAGCAGATACATGAGGAAAGAAAGAAGGCTCCATTAGACTCGTCAGAGGCCTGGGGAAGAGAGATGAGCCGTTAGCCTGATAGTCTACAGCTGGCCTTGTGGAGAGATCTGAGCAGCTAAGCCTGGAGAGAAATGAGCCCCAGAAGAGAGATGAGACTTAGCTCAGCCTACAGCTGATATTGGAAGAAGCTGGGACCATGGAGCCTTAAGAGGAAGAGGAAGAGGAAGAGGAAGAGGAAGAGGAAGCCTGAACCCATGCCAGTGTCAGCAGCCATCTTGCTCCAATAGACTTTGGTGAGGGAAATAACTTATGCTTTATGGCCTGGTAACTGTAAGCTTCTACCCCAAATAAATACCCTTTATAAAGACCAACAGACTTCTGGTATTTTGCATCACCACCCCTTTGGCTGACTAATACACATGCTTAGCAGAATGTCTAGCACAAGGTAGATATTCCACAAATGTCAGTGCCCTTTTGCTTTTTGGTGGTGAAACTGGGATTTAGATGGTCTCAGGGGGTCCCCAAGTCCACCCCCAGATTCGGTGACTCACTAGGAGTCACAGGACTCAGCATATGCTTGTACTCATAGCTAAGGTTTATTACAGCAAAAGGATACAAAGCATTGTGAAAAAAAGAAAAGGTGCATGGGACAAAGTCCAGAGGAAATCAGGCACAAACTTCCAAGAGTCCTCTGGAGTCATACAGGATGCGCTTAATTCCTTCAGCACTGAGTTGTGACAACATGTATGAAGTGGTGTCTGCCTGGGAAGTGCCTTAGAGATTCAGTGCCCAAAGTTTTGATTGGGGGCTTATCACATAGGCACCCTCTGCCTGGCCATACCCAAATTCCAGCTCCCAGAAGGAAAGCAGGTGTTTGGCATAAACCACATTGTTGTACAAACAGTCTAGGCACAGTAAGCCACCTTTATTATTTAGGGAAAGTTCTACATCAGGGAAATTTACCAGCCAAGTTCCCAGATGCCAGCTAAGGGCCAACCTTGTAAGCAGGCTTTTCTGAGGATAGCAGTCTCAGGCCTGCTATGTATCTCTTTTCTGCACACAAATGATATTGTATTGGTCATTATCACACGTTAAACTTGAAACAATTTGGAAGATTACTTTTTGTCCCAACAAGGGATCTGAGCACCTCACATTTATTGCTTAGGACTGATTTCTGATCTGAGTTAGACAAAATGGACCTGAGATTGCATTACATTATGATCGTCTAGTTACTAGTATCTATCTTTTAAATCAGGACTCATGTCTTATTTGTTTTTGTTTCTTAGGGACTGTGGGGAAAAAAAATGAAGGTGGAAGAAATAGCATGGGGGGATGGGGAGGGAAGGGTAGAGAATGGAGAACATATATAAGTCAGCTTCATAAAAATTGAGTGTTTGTATCTTTTCTTCTTCCAGGTGTCATCATGCTGTTTTTGTCTCCATTCTCTCTAACTCCTTTCTACTGCCTGCTGTGGTCA
This sequence comes from Chaetophractus vellerosus, assembly GCA_004027955.1. Lineage (NCBI taxonomy): Eukaryota > Metazoa > Chordata > Mammalia > Cingulata > Chlamyphoridae > Chaetophractus > Chaetophractus vellerosus. The sequence continues at coordinate 2,539 of PVKH010022092.1, forward strand.
CTCTCCTACATCTTCTTTCCAGATGCTCTGTGGGGCAAGGCAGCCTGTCTCAGGTCACAGCACCGAGGAAACTAGACAGCTCCGCCAGCTTTCTCTGGCCTCTGTGGGTTTGTGCCAGCATGTTGTACCAAGCCTGCCCTTGTCCTTACTAAATCTTACCTTGTCCCCATGATGTGCATGTGCTAGATACTTGATGTCTTTGTTGCCCTAAACCAGAGCAATCCACAGTAGAGCCAGTGGCCTTCACTTCTTCCTCTCTATTCAGGGTTCTGAATCTGTCAGGGACAATAGTTGTTTGTCATATAGAACATAATTTTTTCCAAAAATTGCTAAATTTGGGTTTTAGTTCCAGCTCTGTTACTAGCTGGGTGACCTTGTGCACTAAGGTTAGTCCCTTGGAAAGGAGTGAAGCCGTTCGGCATTGGTGTAGCCAATTACGTGCCCAGTGGTAACTCCTCCAGTGATGCCAGGGCTTACCAAAGCATTTCTTATACTTGCAGATTCTGGCTCTGTAGAGCAGAGCTAATCAGAGGACTTTAGTTGCCCAATTTGAATGTGTGCAGGATTTTGGTAACTAAAAACTCTGTATTTTAAGAGGTCAGAGCTTTTGCCTTTTGCTTGGGTTAGAGATTGACCACATTGGCAGCCCGAGGGCATCATCTGGTTTCCAGGATTTCACTGTGTGCCGTTTCTTTTTTCTCAGGTCTAAAATGCTAAATTTGATATTCAAATGTCACTTCATATTCTAAAATCCAAATCAAATAGAAATAAACAGTATTGTATGGTACCCTAAAGTTGTACCTCACAAAGAACTTAGGTCCACTGAGACCAATGAACCTCCAGCGTTGCCTCTGGACTTTGTACCTCTAGAGGGTATACCAAAGAGATTGTTGGCTAATTCCTTCCCTTCCTCAAGGATGGCACTACAACACCTTTTACTGCAGGTAAAAGTGAGGTTTGGAGAACAAAATACATAGTAAATATGAATTAAATCTAAAATTAGAATTTTTAAAAATAATCCAAGGAAGCCCACATCATAATAATTTGGCTGTAAAGGAACAGATACCTACCTCTTCCCCATTGCTCTCTACTCATATCTCTGGTATATAATTTATATCTTATATTTAGATGAAAATGTTTGCATCCCACTAGATTTTAAGCTCCCTCCGTTTACATTTTTATATTTTTGCTACTTACTTTAATGCCTGACATTCAAAACTGTTACTTTGTAGTCCAATTGATTTAGAAGTGGGTTCTAGTGATTTACATACAAGGTGATTATGTCTCACATAAACTCTTTGGGTCCAGCACCTAGCATAGTGCCTGGACATAGCAGGTGCTCAAAAAAATACTTGTTTTACCCAGAACCAACCAAATTTAGTCCCAAACCCTAATATTTGAGATTAGCCAATAATGTCCTATTAAACTATAATAGCTACCAGATTTGTCTTCAAATGACTTCTGGCTATTTCTAAAACTTGAACTATGTTCAAACGATGAAGATACATTTCTGAAAGAGGATTTCCATGTCCATTTTGAGTAAGAGCAGCAGGGTTAAAATAAATGTGTAGATCCCTAGAAGGATTGCTTTGAAAAGGAAAATATCCTTTTGGCCAAGACTTTAAAAATACACTTCTCAGATGGATAAATGAAGTCAAAGGGGCCTAGTTTTTGATTCTAGGCAGCTGTGCTAATCCTAAACATGGTCTGGAATGTAGATTTTCCTCCTGGTCAACAACGAGTGCCCTCTTACCCCCCTTGTCTGATGAGCAGAATCAAGTGACTGAGAATTCGGCTACTTTCTTAGCTCTGTGAACTTGAGTAAAAGCCTTCATTCTCTCGAAGCCCATTTCTTTATCTGTAAAACGGAATACTTACTTCCTCTCAGGGTTGTTTTGTGGATTACATGCAGCAACACATAAAACACCTAGAATAGTGAATAGCATGTAAAAGGTGTTAAATAGATATTCATTCTGTCCTTTTCTCCCCTCTATCCTTCCTTCCTTCCCATAGGCACTGTTCCATTAAAAATAATAATAATATAATAGTTAAATGTATTTAGTCCTTATTATGTGCCAGTAACTATTCCTTGCACTTTACTATCTCACACAGCCCTGTGAAGTAGGTGTCATTAGCAAACCATAGGCTTATGGGCTGTGGCCCATTGCGGTTCCTGAGACCCTTTGAGGGTCAAAGCTATTTTCTTAATAATCCTAAAGCAGGTACTAAAATGTCACTATGTTGACATTTTCACTAATGGTGCAAAAGCAATAATGGGTAAAAGTGCTGGCACCTTGCCAGGAATCAAGGCAGTTGCACCAAATGGTATTGGTAATCACTGCATTTTTCACCAACACATGTTCACAACTTTTTAAAAAGCCAGTTTTACTGATGAATGTCATTGATGAAACAGTAAAAATTATTAATTTCATTAAATCTTGATCCTTGAGTATATTTTTTTATTTTTGAGATACCAAGGCTGGGTATGGAACCCCAGATCTTGTATGTGGGAAGCCGGAGCTTAACCACTGAGTCACATCGGCTCCCCTGAGTTGGTTTTTTTGATTGTTTGCTTGTTGTTTGGTTTTGTTTTTAGGAGGCACCAGGGACCAAACCCAGGACCTTCCATGTGGGAAGCAGGCTCTCAACCACTTGAGCCACATCCTCTCTCCTACATCTTCTCAATATTCTGTGCAGTGAAATGGAAAGCATACATAAAGTGCTTCTGCCTACTGAAGTTGTGATGGTTATCTTGAGGAAAAGCACTTATTTGAGTTTGAGCTGAACTAGCTGCTTTTATCATAAAACATCAAAGGGCAACTTATAGATAAACTAGTGTTATTCAGACTTGAGTATTTGGTTTTCTTGAAAATGAACTGAGTGAACCTGTCACTTTAAGAAAAACAGTTGTTGTCAAGGATAAAATTTGAGCTTTCAAGTGAAAATTTAAATTTTGGAAAACTTGTATCTACAATCATGAGTTTGATAGCTTCCCAATACTCTGACTTTTCTGATGAGATGGGTGGGGAGATTAATGAATGTGCATTTGATGTTGACTAATGAAATGTGTCAACATTTCTAAGAACCATATAACTTAGTGAATCAATATTTTCTAAATGACAAATGCATGATGTTACAAAATCATGCATGGGTGAAATATCCATTCAAAGGGCAAGACTCAAAGACCAATGGATTTTAATGTAATAGAGAACATAAAGTTCACTGACAAGGTATCAGATTCCATGTTGCAACTAACCTTTAAGAAATGACCACTTACTGAGTTTTGGTGTAGTATCAAAGAAGAATATCTACAATTATTACAAAAGGTTATTAAAATACCCTGTCTCTTCCAATTATCTATCTCTGTGAGACAGGATCTTCTTCATATACTTCAACTCAAACAATAAGAGAATCCAAAATGCAGAAGCAGAGATGAGAATCCAGCTACCTTTTATTAGACCAGATATTTGCAAAAATGCAAAAACAATGCCAGTCTTCTCACTAAATGACTCTTTATTTTGGAAAATTATTTTTTCACTAAAAAGATTTGTATTAACTTGTAATGGATTTTTATTGTTTTTCATGAAATAATAAGTATTTTTAAAGCTCTCCTGTTTTAATTTCTAATACAGTAAATGTGATATATACAACCACTTAAAAGCTCTTGAGGGTCCTCAACTTTTAGAGGTCCTGAGACCAAAAAGTTTGAAAATCACTGACTTATGGAGATTGAAAACTTGCCCACACAATTAGTAAGCAGTGGACCTCTGAGAAAAACCCAGGCAGACTGACTTCCAAAGGCAGTGCTCTCATTATGATTGTTTTGATGCAGAGTTTCAAAAATATCTCCTCTTACTTCTGAAAAACTGGGAATGCATCATGTCAGGTCTGGGATTTCTAGACAGGTAAGCAAAAAGGATGTTCCCGGTTTTCATAGATTATGCTTATAAGAGCCTTAGTGTTCAATGTTTTTCAATTATGGATACAAAGACTTCTGGAGCCCTTACCCTAATATTTCACAGAAGTAAAAGACGAAAAGTTTTTTTCTTTACAATGTGAATAAAAAGAAGATGACCCATTTCTGTCTTGGTTCAGGCATCCTCTTGTATCTCAATTTTTTTTTTTTATCTCAACCCGCAGTAAGATATAACTTTTACATCAAACTCAGTATACACATTCATAAGTATATATAAACCTGAAACAAAAGCTTCATGAAAGATATCCTTACCACATGTGCTATCTTCTAATCTATTATTTCCTTAAGAAGAGAAGTTGGCCATAATCCAATAAATGGATTTCACAATCACCTGAAGTTTAAAAGGCTCTGCCCTACTAGAATGCTTGTCTAGGACAGAATATACCCAAGTCTGAGACATGTTAATACTAACAGTTTCCAATAGTGATCAGAATCTTTCCAGCCTCATGTATTACTTGGTTATATGAAACATGAAACATTTCCCATGAAACAAGCTGAAATGTGGTTGAGAAGGGAAGTAACATTTACTGAGTATCTATGACATATATTACCTTATTTCTCAACAATGATCCAGTCAGGAAGGAATTATTACTCCATTATATAAATGAGAAACGAGGCTTAGACAAGGTAAGTTAGTATTTTTTTTTCAAATTAGTAGGTTATAGATGTAGGTTGTACAAGATAAACCCCAGGATAACCACAAAGAAAGTATTTTTAAAATATACAGTAACAGAAATGAGATAGGGATCAGTCAAATATATCACAGAAGATCAATTACACAGAAAAGGAGATTGCAATAAAGGAAAAGAGAGGCAAAAACAACAACAACAACAAAACGACGTGATACATAAAAACCAAAGGACAAAATGGCTGAATTAAGTACTGCTTTTACAGTAATAACACTGAATGTTAATGGCTTAAACTCACCAATTAAAAGATGCAGATGGGCAGAATGGATAAAAAAAGCACAGGATCTAACTGTATGTGTTTTAGAAGAGACTCACCTTAGACTCAAAGACCCAAATAGGTCAAAAGTGAAAGGACAGAAAAAGATATTCCATGCAATCGGTAACCAAAAGAGAGCTGGGATAGCTATACTAATATTGGACATAATAGACTTTAAGTCAAAAGCTGTTATAAGAGACAAGAAGGATACTATATATTAACAAAAGGGGCAATCCAACAAAAAGAAATAACCATCATAAATATTTATGCACCTAACTATGGTGCCCCCAAATTACATGAGGCAAACTCTGGCAAAACTGAAGGGAGAAATGGACACCTCTACAATAATAGTTGGAGACTTCAACATACCACTAGATAGAACATCTAGACAGAAGATAAATAAGGAAACAGGCAACTTGAATAAAATGATAAATTAACTAGACCTAACAGACATATATAGAACATGGCACCCCTATATAGCAGGATACACATTCTTCTCAAGTGCACATGCATCATTCTCCAAGATAGATCACATTTTGGGTCACAAAACAAGTCTCAATAAATTTGAAAAGATTAAAATTATGCAAAGCATCTTCTCTGACCACAATGGAATTAAGGTAGAAAGGTGGAAATCAATAACATTTGGAGAACTGGAAAATCCACAAATAACCTGGAAGTTAAATTACACAGTCTTAAACAATCCGTGGATCAAAGAAGAAATTGCAGGGGAAATCAGTAAATATCGTGAGACGAATGAAAATGAGAACGTAACATCAAAACTTATGGGATGCAGCAAAAGATGTCTTGAGGGGGAAATTTATAGCCCTAAATGCTTACATTAAAAAAAGAAGAAAGAGCTAAAATCAAAGACCTAACTGCACACCTGGAGGAACTAGAAAAAGAACAGCAAACTAATCCCAAAGCAAGCAGGAGGAAAGAAATAACAAAGATTTGAGCAGAAATAAATGAAATAAAAAAAATACAATAGAATTAACAAAACTCAAAGGTCAATTCTTTGAAAAGATCAATAAAATTGACAAACCCTTAGCTAGACTGGCAAAGAAAAAAACGAAAAGCAAATAAACGCAGAAATGGGGTGGGGTGGGGATTACTACTGACACCAGAAATAAAAAGGATCACAAGAGGATAGTATGAACAACCATATACCAACAAGTTAGAAAACCTAGATGAAATGGACAAATTCCTAGAAACACACAAACCTACACTGACTGTAGAAGAAATAGAAGACCTCAACAGATGAATTACAAGTAAAAAGATTGAATCAGTTATCAAAAACCTCCCTAAAACCAAAAACCCAGAACCAGATGGCTTCACAGTTGAATTCCACCAATTATCCCAAGAAGAATTCATACCAGTTCTGTTTAAACTCTTCCAAAAAATGGAACAGGGAGGGAATAGTACCTAACTCATTCCGTGAGGCCTACATCACCCTCATACCAAAAGTATGATATACTACAAGAGAAGAAAATTACAGACCGAATATAGATACAAAAATCCTCAACAAAATTGAATCCAACAGCACATTTAAAGAATTATATACCATGATCAAATGGGTTTTATTCCAGGTATGCAAGGATGGTTCAACATAAGAAAATCCATGCAAAACACATTAACAAATGGAAGGGAAAAAGACACATGATCATCTCAATTGATGTAGAAAATGCATTTGACAAAATCCAGTATCCTTTCTTGATTAAAAACAAAACAAAACAGGGAAGCGGATGTGGCTTAGGTGACTGGGCTCGCCCCACCACATGGGAGGTCACTGGTTTGGATCCCAGTGCCTCTTAAAGAAGACAGTGAGCTGGAGTGATGGGCAGGCACGGCAAGCTGACACAACAAGAGACAAGAAGAAAAAACATGAGAGACACAACAAAACAGGGAGCAGAGGTTCCCGGTGCCTCCTAAACAAGACAGTGAACTGATGTGACTGGCAGGCATGGCAAGCTGATGAAACAAGATGATGCAGCAAGAGACAAAGGGAGGAAAAACATAATGAGAAACAACAAAACAGAGAGCAGAGGTGGCTCAAGCGATTGGGCAGCTCCCTCCCACATCAGAGGTCCTGGGTTTGGCTCCCATGAACCCCAGTGCCTCCTAAAGAAACAAGGAAGACAAACAGACACAGTAAGTAAAAAACAAAGGGGTGGGGAGAAATAAATAAACAAAATAAATCTTAAAAAAAAAAAACAATTAGAAAAAGAATAGAAGGAGACTTCCTCAACATGATAAAGGGTATATATGAAAAAGCCACAGCTAACATTATACTCAATCGTGAAACACTGAAAGCTGTCCCTCTAAGATCAGGAACAAAACAAGGATGCCCACTCTCACCACTGTTATTTAACATTGTACTGGAAGTTCTAGCCAGAACAGTCAGGCAAGAAAAGAAATAAAAAGCATCTGAATTGAAAAGGAAGAAGTAAAACTTTTCCTATTTGCAGATGACATGATTCTAAAAAGAGAAAGTCCCGAAAAATCGATAAGAAACTTCTAGAGCTAATAAATGAATTCAACAAAGTGGCGGGGTACGAGATCAATGCACAAAAATCAGTAGTGTTTCAATTGCCAGAAGATAGAAACAACCCAGGTGTCCATCAACTGATGAATGGATAAACAAACCGTGGTGTATACACACAATGGAATATTATGCAGCTGTAAGAAGAAATGAAGTCATAAAGTATATGACAACAAGGTTGAACACAGAGGACATTATCTTGAGTGAAGCAAGCCAGACACAAAAGGACAAATGTATGATTGCACTACTATGAAATAAATATATTGTGAAATCTCATGGATTTAATAACTTGAATATGGGTCACCAGAAAATAGAATGTGGTTAGAGAATAGAGAATAGAAAGAAACTTGTGCAGAATTGGTAAAAAGGATATTTGGAAATGAATAGAAAAGGTGAAAGCCCAATAAAAGGTTTGTAACTAGCAGTACTATCATATGGGTATGACAATGGTTTAAAAGGAAAGTCATGTATATTACTAAAAGGAAAGCTGAAAAATGTAACATGGGACTATATAGCACAATAAAACTGCACGTGTAATATGAATATGTGTAAAATTGCATATGTGACTGTGGCAGGTCAAGCAGGTTCTCGAGGGCTGGATGGAATTCATGGAAAGCCTTAAACCTTGATGGCTGAAAACAGCAGTTGCCATCTTATCCTGAGGATAGTTGGCATGACGTCTTTTGCTGAAAAACAACCTTGTGTGCACACATGAACATCCTGTTCTTTGTTAATATGTTATTCTCGATCTTCTGACAAACAACTTAGAGTATGATCATAACAAAGTCATAAAAGATCAAAGATTAATCCCAAGACTGCTTGAGGCATAAAAATAAGTTACTAAATCATGTAAGAAATCATGTAAAAAGGAATCAGCAAGAGAATAAAGACACTTGCTTTAGCATCCAATAAGGGTCTGTTTTCTTTCCACGTGCCTTTGTCTTGCAGGACAAGGCAGACTCCAATTTGTGAACCACCGCATATGACTGTTTTCTTTGAAGCGGAACAGATGTATGCTAATACTACAAGAGGTTAATATCAGACACAAAAACATTATGCTAAGTGAAATAAACCAGACACAAAGTACTACATATTGTATGATTCCATTTATATAAAGTGTAAATATAAATCAATTTATAAAAATGAAATTAGATTAGTGGTTATGTAGGGCTGGGGAAGGATAGAGGGATTGAGAGGTAATGGCTAAGGGGCATTTTTCTTTTTGGAGTCATGAAATTGTTCTAAAATTTTTTATGGTGATGAATGCATATTGTGATTATATTAAAAGCCATTATACACTTTGGATAGATCATATGGTGTATGAATATATCTCAATAAAACTGTTAAATAAATAAATAAATATGAAAGAATAACCAGAAATAGCAGCAATGTATAGCAGGGGAAGCATAAAGAGATTAAGAGGTGATGAATTGTTTTATTTGTATGTTTTATTATTATTATTATTATTGAAATAATGAAAATGTTCTAATAATGATTGAAGGGATGAACGCACAACTCTATGATTATACCAAATACCATTGGTTATACACTTTGGATGAATTGTATGTTTTATTAATATGTATCAATAAAATTGATTTGTTTACAGAAAAAAAAGCCAAGTGAAATAAATACTGGTCCAGTGACAAATGAGATTCAAATATCACTTTAATTGTAAAAGGAGGACATGTGGCTTATTTTACATTGTGATTTGTTAAAACTCAATAGCATTTTTGTATATATGTGTATATTCTTCAGGCCAAATAAAACATTTTATTAAAATGAAAAAAAAAATCAGTTGTGTTTCTATATAGTAGTAATGAGCAAGCTGAGGAACAAATCAAGAAAAAAATTCCATCTACAATAACAACTAAAAGAATCAAATATCTAGGAATAAATTTAACCAAGGAGGAAAGGTCCTATATACAGAAAATTATAAAACATTGCTAAAAGGAAAAAAAAGATCTAAATAAATAGAAGGACATTCCATGTTCATGAATCAGAAGACTAACTATTGTTAAGATGTCAATTCTACCCAAAATGATTTGCGGATTCAATGCAATTCCAATCAAAATTCCAACAGCCTATTTTGCAGAAATGGAAAAGCTAATTATCAAATATATTTGGAAGGATAAGGGGCCCCAAATAGCCAAAATACATCTTGAAAAAGAAGAAAAAAATTGGAGGACTCACACTTCCTGACTTTAAAGCATATTATAAAGCTACAGTAGTCAAAAACAGTATGGCACTGGCACAAGGATAGATATTTTGAACAATGGAATTGAATTGAGAGTTCAGAAATAGACTCTCACACCTATGTAAATTGATTTTTGATGAGGCTGCTAAGTCCACTCAATTAAGAAAGAATAGTCTCTTCAAAAAATGGTGCTGGGAAAACTGGATATCCATATGCAAAAGAATGAAAGAGGATCCCTAACTCATACTGTTTACAAAAAATAACTCACAAAGTGGATCAAAGACCTAAATATAAGGACCAGGACTATAAAATTCCTAGAAGAAAATGTAGGGAAACATCTTCAGGCTCTTGTGTTAGGCAATGTTTTCTTAGACTTTACACCCAAAGCACAAGCAATGAAAGAAAAAAAAATAGACAAATGGGACCTCCTCATAATTAGAAACTTTTGCACATTAAAGGACTTTTTCACAAAAGTGAAAAGACGACTTACTGAATTGGGGAAAATATTTGGAAACCACATATCAGGTAAGGGTTTAATATCCAGAATATATAATGAAATTCTACAACTCAACAATAAAAAGACAAACAACTCAATTTAAAAATGGGTAAAAGACTTGAATTTCTCCAAAGAGGATATACAAATGGCTAAAAAGCACATGAAAAGATGCTCAGCATAACTAGCTATTGGGGAAATGCAAATTAAAACTATAGTGAGATATCATTTCACACCAACTAGAATGGCTACTATTAGAAAAAACAGAAAATTACAAGTGTTGGAGAGAATGTAGAGAAACAGGAACACTCGTTCATAGCTGGTAGTAGTATAAAATGGTGCAGCCACCGTGGAAGACAGTTTGGCAGTTCTTCAGGAAGCTAAATATAGAACTAACACATGACCTGGCAACCCTGCTACTAGGTATATACCCAGAAGAAATGAAAGCAGGGACTCAAACAGATATTTACACATTGATGTTCATAGCAACATTATGCACAAATGCCCAAAGATGGAAGCAACCAAAGTTTCCATCAACAGATGAATGGATAAACAAAATGTGGTATATACAGCAAATAGAATATTATTCAGGCATAAAAAGGAATGAAGTCCCAATGTATTTGACAACCTGCTGGAACCTTGAGGACATTATGCTGAGTGAAATGAGTCAGACACAAAAGGACAAATATTGTATGATTTCACTGATATGAAATAATTAGAATAAACAAACTCATAGAGTTAGAATCTAAAATATTCTTTAGGTTACAGGGGGATAGATTGGGAGTAGGAAATGGGGAGCTGATGCTTAATTGCTTAAATTTCTATTTAGGTTGATTGTAAAGGTTTGGAAATGGATGGTGGTGATGGTAGCACATTATTATGAGTATAATTAACAGCACTGAATTATATATATTAATGTGGTTAAAAGGGGGAAATTTTAGGTCATTTATATTCCTAGAGTAAAAACTAAAAGAACAAAAGAGAAAGAAAAGAAAAAGAAAACTAAAAGTTAAAACATTGGACTGTACAACAAAGTGAACCCTGTTGTAGATGATGGACTATAGTTAATAGTACAAGAATGTTCTTTCATGAATTATAACAAATGTCTGACACTAATACAAGGTATTAATATGGGGAAAAATACACCTAATGTAAACTATGGATTACAGTTAATAGTACAATTTTAATATTCTTTCATCAATTTTGACAAAAGTACCATATTAATGCAAAGTGTCAAAATAGGGGGTATATGGGAATGCTGTACTTTTTACATTATTTTTCTGTAAACATACAACTTCTATAATTAAAAATATTTTTTAAAAAAGGGCTTATTTTACAGTCCTGTGTATTGGGTATTTTATTTATTTATTTATTTATTTTTATTATATATCTCTCCCTTTCTGCTTGTTCTTGCTGTGTTCATCTTTGCGCTCTTCTGTGTCTGCTTGTCTCCCCCCGCTGCGGTGATCCGCCGAGTCAGCTCACTGCACTGC
>PVKH010022093.1:0-14182 GCA_004027955.1 Chaetophractus vellerosus
CCTTCATCAGTCTTTCATCGGAGCAAACTCATCGAGGACCCTTCATCAGTCTTTCATCGGAGCCCCTGGCTTGCAGCCTGCCGGCGGAACCTGGACTTGTGTATCCCCACGGTCACGTGAGAGACTCTTATAAAATCTTATATTTTTAACAGAGATCTTGTGTTGATTCTGTTTCCCGAGAGAACCCTGACTAGAACAGGGGGTGTCAGGGTTGGGGGTGCATGGGAGGAAGTCCACCTGAACATACATAAAAGGTATGCAAAATTGTTCAAATGTTCACGGGGCATGGTCATGGGGTGAAGAATTACTCAATAAATGAGAGAACACTGAATTCCCATCCTGGAGAGCTCTGCCATATTCTCCAGGAGAGTAGCAACAGCCCCCCAAAGCTGGGGCAGTGTCTGGCAAAGGAGGATAATACATTGATGGGCCCTTGTTATTGATGACTAGCCTTATGAGTCTTTGCTCTTGAAATTGAAACAGCCTAGTATTATGGATTGCCTAAGAGTTGCCTCTTGAATAGTACTTCTTTTATATTCTAATAATATATTCTATATTCTGTATTCAAACTTTTATATTCTAATAAGTTACCTATAAATCCTTTTGGATTTTCTATGTATACAATTATATCATCTATGAAAAGTAACAATAGTACTTCTTCTTTTCTTATCCTTATATCTCATTTTTTCCCTGCCTTACTGCTAATACCAATTAAGACCTTTACTGAACTGTTGAACAGAAGTGATAAGATTTGGCATTCTTTCCTTGTTCTTCATCTCCTGGGAAACATTGTCAACATTTCACTGTTAAATATGATAGTTACCCTAAATGAACATATGATTTTTTTTGTAGTTTTTCTTTGCTTTGACTTTTTTTTCCAATAAAACTTTATTCAGAAAAACAGGTGATGTGGATTGGCCTGCAGGCCATAGGTTGCCAACTCTTTTTTTATTTAAAGTATATCATTCATATATGAACATCCATAAGCAGTAAGTATTCAGTAAACATTGTGAACTTATAAGACAAACATGCATAACATCATACAGGGCTCCCACACATCACCCCACCACAAATACTTTGTATTGTTGTGAAACGTTTGTTAACAAATTATGAAAGAGCATTGTCAAAGTATTACTACTAATTATAGTCTGTATCTTACTCCCCTATACTTTTTTTTTAAGGATTTATTTATTTTATTTTATCCATTCCCACCCCCACCCTCCGTTTTTGCTCTTTCTGTGTCCATTTGCTGGGCAACTCTTTGTGTCCATTTCCTGCCTTCTCTTCTCATCCTTCTCCTCCTGTCATCGCTGGGATTCGATCCTCGGAACCTCCAATGTGGGAGAGAGGCAACCTACTGCCTGAACCACCTTAGTTCCTGGTTTTTTGGCACATCTTGTCTTGGCTGTCCCTTGTGTCACTCTCCTGTTACATCATCATCTTGCTGCATGGCTCGCGGGGCCTGACGGCTCACACGTTCGCGGGGCCTGGCGGCACACCCACACACGGGGCCTGAAGGTATACCCATATACGGGTTTGGGGGGTCTCACCTGCTTGTGGGGCCTAACGGCGCACCTGCGCACAGGGCCTAATAGCCCGCATGCCTACGATATTTTTCTGTTTTTTATTTTTACCTGGAGGTCCCAGGGATCAAACCCAGGTCCCTCCATATGGGAGACAGAAGCCCAACCATTTGAGCCACATCCATCCCCCTGCTATGTCTCTTAAGGTTGACCAAAGATATCTAGAGTTAGAGTCATTTCCGATACAGGATGGTCATATAATAAATCAGGCTTAGTTTATCACCAGTGTTCTAAAAACCAGACCTAGGGAGAAAAACTAGATCTGGGGACACATGCATGATTTCTAATATAACGAATGTTTAGCCTACCCTGATTATCACAAAATCAGGACAGCGAGAATATTTGCATTGCTTTTACTTTTTAGCATGCATAATATTTTAAATTTTATCAAATACTTTTTTCTGTGTATATGAAAATGATCATACGTGTTTTTTATTTTTTGATATGGTGAATCACTTCAATTTAATTTTTTAATTTTTAATTTTGTGATAATTTTAAATTTACATGACAATTGCAAACATATTACAATCCCATACAGAGAACTACAACATTTCCCTAACCAGAAACCCAGATTTCCCCAACCTTTAACATTTTGCCACATCTGCCATATCATTTAATCTATCCTTCTATCTTTCTAGTTATCAATTTTCTAAACGTTTTAGAGTAGGTTGTATATAGTATGCTCCTTGGACATTTTATGCTTCCACATAAATGTGCATTTCCTAAGAACAAGGATATTCACTTATTTAACCACCTGAAGTACAGTTATCAAGTTCAAGAAGTGTAACATTGACATAAAGCTTACATCCTATACCCCAATTTTTTTATATGTTCCAATAATGTCCTTTTGGGCATTTTCTTCTTCATGAGAAGTTCCAGTCTGGGACCATGTGTTGCTTTAGTTATTATTGTCTCTTTAATCCCTCTCTTTCTCTCTTTTTTCTAATTTTAGAAATAGATACAAAATGAACTTCCCCTTTTTACCATTCCCAATTATACAAGTTAATGAGATTAATCACATAATGTTGTGCCACCCTCACTACCACCTGTTACCAGAGCTGTCCCATCATTCCAAAAAGAAATCCTGCACTCATTATGCATTAATTCTCCCTTTCCCCTCTACTCCTGCCTGGTAAACTGTAGTCTACTCCCTGTCTCTGTACATTTACATACTCTAGCTATTTCATATAATAGAATCATGTAATATCTGTCCATTTGTGTCTAACTTATTTCACTCAACCTGATAACTTCAAGATTCTTCCATGGAGCACTGTGCATCAGAACTTGATTCCTTTTTATGGCTGAATAGTATTCCATTATATGTATACTTTGCCTATCTATTCACCTGCTGATGGATTCTTGGATTGCTTCTATCTCCTGGCCACCATGAATAATGCTGTTACGAACAAATACCTGTCCAAGTCCCTGGTTTCAGTTCTTTGGGGTAAATGCCTAGAAGTGAGATTTCTGGGTCATATGATGATTCCATGTTTAACTTTTTGATGAACCACCAAACTATTCTCTGTATCCTTGCTGGCACTTGTTATTTTCTGCTTTTTTAATCATAGCTATTCTGGTGGGTATGAGGAGGCATCTCATTGTAGTTTTGATTTGTACCTCTCTAAATAATATTGAGCATCTTTCCATTGTAAATCTATAACAGTCTCATTTGGTTTGATACCACCTTGCTTCAATAGCATACACACACCATGTTCCAGAATCCCTCAGTCCCTCCACGTTTATATAGTTCTTGTTGTAAATTACATTTTTATGCATTAAAACCACTAATTTATCATTACTTTTTATGCATTTGCATTTTAGATCCTGTAGGAAGTAAAAGATAGGGATTCAAATAAAAAATAGGATTCAAATAAAAAATCCAATAGTACTGTCATTTATATGTACTCATGTCTTTACCTTTGTCAGACATATTTATTTACAGTTTTGTTTTATGTGCAATTTTGATCTATTTTCTAGTGTCCTTTTTTTCAATCTGATGTACTCCCTTTAGTATTTCTTGTAAGGCAGATATAGTGGTCTTTTTTTTTTTTTTTTAATCAGGGAGTGTCTTAATCTCACCCTCATTTTTGAAAGATTGTTTTGCTGGGTATAGAATGATTGGTTGGCAGTTTTTTTGCTTTCAGTACTTTAAATATATCATCCCACTGCCTTCTTGCCTCCATGGTTTCCCATGAGAAATTGGCATTTAGTCTTACTGAGGCTCCTATATGACATGTTGCTTCCCTTTTGTGGCTTTCCGAATTCTCTATCTTTGGCATTCAACAGTTTGATTATCATATATCTTAGTGTGGGTCTGTTTGTGTTTATCCTATTTGGAGTTTGTTGAACTTTTTGGATATGTATATTCACATCTTTCATTAAATTTGGCATGCTTCTGGCCATTATTTCTTCGAATATTCTTTTTGCCCCTTTCTCTCTTTCTTCTCCTTCTGGGACTTCTACAATGTGTATATTGGTATGCTTGATGGTTTTCCACAGGTCTGTCTGTTCACTTTTCATTCATTCCTCTTTCTGCCCCTCAGAGTAAACGATTTCATTTGTCTTATCTTCAAGTTCACTGATTTTTTTCCTGCTAGCTCCAATCTGCTGTTGTGAACCCCTCTAGGGAATTTTTAAATTTCTATTACTGTGATCTCAGGTCTGTTTGGGTCCTTCTCATGATTTTTCTCTCTCTCATTGACATTCTCATTGTGTTCACCTTTTGTTTTCCTGATTTCCTTTAATTTTTTGTTTATGTTTTCCTTTAGGTCTTTGAATATATTTACGACCCTTTAAGTCTTTTTCTGGTATGCGCAAGGTCTAGTCTTCCTTATTGGTGGTTCTAATTCTTTATCCTTTACCTTTGCATAAGCCATGTTTTCCTTATTCTTCGTATATTTTGTAATTTTTTGGTGTAACATTTTGGTATTTTGATGAGTTACCTCTGAAAGTTGTCTGTTCCTTAAACTTGTGTCCACTTAGTATATGGCAGATTTTTTTGAATGCCAGGAGCTACCGAATAAAATTTTTAAAATAGCAGAAGAAAAAGAAACCACCTTTCTTAGTCTTTGCAGATTGGCTTGTGCTTATGCTGTCCTTCAGAGCTTAGTTGTCTGTTCTAACAGTAAGTTTAAAGAATAGACTGACACACAAAAAGACTGTCCTGGTTTTTTCTGTTCAGGAATCTTGTTCTTGTCACACATGCATGTGGTGTCCTAGGAATTCCCTTGTTTACATGGATCCCTTTTCCCTAGGCAATTGTGTTTCCTCATGGTCCTGGGCACTACACGGAATGTCCCACAGCTTAAAGATGTTTGACCCAGGTAGCTTTGATTTACTTTCTCACACAGTGTTCTGTAGGATAGCTCTTTGACCTGCCTTCTACACAGAGGACAAGTTCTGAGATGGTGAACCTGTGATAAGTGTCCTGATTCAGTCTTTCAGGCTGTCACTGGACAGATTGTCCCTAACATACATGATCCCAGCATGTGTGAGGGTTGCTTTCCTTCCTCCAGGGCCAGGGATCCACACTGGACACACAGGCCAGCCCTGTGCCAATCCAGTGAGGGATTGGTGGAGAGGCCAGCCAGGATGCCATGAAAGCCTTCCATTTTTAAGTTGCCTTTTCCTTGATTCAGCACTTTCCCTGTTACTGCAAACCTTTAACTGATTTTTTTTGAGCATTGAGAAAGATGGTTCTGCTACCTCTTGTTTGTTGCTTAAAGCTTCAGTAGGGGTACAGAGTCCTGGAGTGGCTTACTCTGCCATTTAGATGGTGGAAATTCCTTCAGTTAGTTTTTGGATGTTAACTAATCTTATGTCCTTACAGTCCTGGGGTAAATCATCTTGATATGGAGACACACACGTGTGTGTATGTATGACGTGAGAAAGAGAACAAGCAAGCATACACGTACATGCACTAGACTTGGTTTTCTAACATTTAGGATTTTGGCATGTATGTTCCTAAGGAAAACTGGCGTATTATTTTCTTTTCTCATCGTTGTCCTTTTCAATTAATAAATGGTCAGTAGAGGGTGGAGATTTATAAGATCTTCTGTTTTAGTAATATAGATATTACTCTAATAAAATACACTATTACTGCATTTTTAAAAACAAAGTTTATTTTTAAATAATTTTAGATTTACAGAAAAGTTACAAACATGGACTTCCTGTATATCCTTACTCACTTTCTCTTGTTGTTTAAATCTTACATGACCATGCTACATTTGTCAAAACTAAGAAACCACATTTATACAATAATATTAACTGACCTACAGACTTTTGGATTTTACCCATTTTTCCATTAATATCCTTTTCCTGTTGTAGGAGCCAATCTAGAGTACTGTATTGCATTTATTTGTCATGTCTCCTTAGTCTCCCCTGGTCTATGATAGTTTCTCATTTTTTCCTTGTTTTTCATGACCTTGACATTTTAAAGTCAGATATTCCATAGAATATCCCTCAATTTGGGTTTGTCTGATTTTTCTGTCCTTATGATTAGACTGCTGTTACAGGTTTTGCCCTTCTCTTTACATTATAATTGGTTGTACATGATATTCACATGTCATCACTAGTGATGTTAACCTTAATCACTTGCATAAGACAGAGTTTGCCAGGTTTCTCCACTTTAAAGTTACTCTTTTTCTCATTTTAAGCCCTATTCTTTGGAATCCAGGCACTAATTACAGCCCATACTTACAGGATGGGTTTGCAAGGGGGAAATAGCTTCACCTCCACCTCCTCAGGGAGTGGAGGGTGAGGGGTATCTGCATATGGTATTTGGAATTTTTCTGTAAGCAGGATTTCTCTCATCTCCCCAATTATGTATTAATTCAATCATTTAATTACTCCATTTTTATTTAATATAGGTGCTTTTTAATCTTAAATCTACATGCTTACAACCTTGAAGACCTCTTGTTCCCCCATTGGCATGTGAACTCCTTGGGAGAAGGCTATTTCTTATTTTTTTGTGTACACTCTAAGCTTTAGCGTAGTCCCTTCATTTATAATGGACTTCCAGTTTTTAAAAAATGAATATATTTTCACTTCAATTCTTAAGTACTGTTTCCTCAGCTATATTATATATTAACATTCTAAATTCCAATTTTAATATGGTTTTAAAATAAAAGTAAATTTATGCACAGTCGTATTGTAATAAAGATCTGAAGATAGAAAGCAAAGGGTATGTAAAAAGTGTCTTAGGCTTTTGAGTTTGCTGTTTTGCCATAAAATATTCATTGTAGCTACTTAAATTTTCCTTGAAGCCACTTTTGGGAAGAGATCGTGGTATTTGATAGACCAAGGATGTGACCTGTTGCTTCCTTTCTCTTTTCTCAGGCCACCAGAAGAGATTAAGACCCCATTTTCTGCCTTCTCTGGAAAATTATTCTCAGACGCAGTCACTCAGATTACAACAGAAAGCCCAGAAAAGACCATGTTTTCATCTGAGATTTTTATTAATGCTGAAGACCGTGGACATGAAATTCCAGGGCCCTTTACCCAGAAGGTTTACAGAGTTCCTGTCAAGTTTGCTTCATCCTCTTCAGTCCAACAGATTGCTCTTTCTCATGGCACAGATGGTAAGAGACTGTAATTTTCTTGTAGCTCAGATTACCAGCTTTTATATGTAATTATCTCAGAATTTTGAGATTTATTAGATAATTGTGACTTTCTGAAGTCAGAAGACCTAATTTTAATTTAAGCATAGGATCCAGCATGACTATATGTATCTGTTGTTTACATAGCTACATTGCTATTAAATTATATTTAAATTATATTTTCATCTCATAATACTTGTAATAACAATGCAGGTCGCTCATAAAAACTTAAAAGCTATAGAAGTGGGCAGATAAATTATTTGTGACTTTATTATAGTAATACTAGGTGCTGTGGTAGATGTAAAAATACATACTAGCACAATCACAATGGCAGCTTAATTCTCATTCCTAAAACAATCACCAGGGATCCAGTTTGTCTTTGGTCCTACCATCTTTAAAATATAGAACTCAAAGTTACCTTGGATTTACCATCCCAGTCAATTGGAAGGGACAAAGAGCATGGAAGAACATGTGCGAGGTTTTTATGGACCAGGCCTGGAGGTGGCTACACCACAATTCTGGCACTGACAATCTAGAAGTTAGACTAGGTTCAACACACAGTCCTCTTCTAGACTGCCTTCACTTCAAATACAAGCTGCACGTTCTGGGGGTAACCAGGACCACCCTCACTTTTGACCAACTGACTAAAAATTCGGGTGTTGCCACTACCCCTTCAGGTCTGACAATTTTCTAGAATCATTCACAGAAGTCAGGAAAGCTCTGTACTTACCATTAAGTTTTATATAGCAAAAAAGGATACAAATAAGGTGGAGGCAGAGAAAGGGATACATAGGATGAGGTCTCAAAGGCAGAGCTGCCAGTGTCCTCTTCCTATGAAGTCAGGATATGTCACCCTCTCAACACAGTGATGTGTTTTACCAACTGGGGATATTCACCCGAACATCCAGTCTCAGTGTCTAGAGTTTTTATTGAAGCTTCATTATGTAGGCATGGTTGCTGTAATCAATGGTTGAACTCAGTCTCTACCTCCCACGCCCCCCCCCCGCCCCCCCGGCCCCCCGAAGGTTGGGCACCAAACCCCAGCCCTCTAATCCCACAGTTGGTCTTTCTGGTGTGGCCAGCCCCCACCCTAAGACTACTAGCTTGGCAGGCTCTGCCTCGTTAACATAAAGAACCAGGTGTGGGGGGCGGGCAGGGCAAGGCGCTCCTGTCACTCAGGAGAAAGTCTAAGGATCCAAAAATTTAGCTGGCATCTCCCAGGAACTGGGGACAAAGGCTAGTCAAATTCTTTGTTATTCAACAGTGACCCAAGTTACTTTCCACTGGCTGGGAATATAGTTTGTGTTTTCCAGAACGAAGAAGACATGGATTTTGGTGATCAGCTGGCTACCGTAAGGTCTACAGTTAGAGTGTTTTATATGCTATAGTTTCAGTGATATTTTGATAGTGTTTCTATTTTATAACATTTAGAATTAGAAGAAATTATTTTCCTTTTCATTCAAATAAAAAAAATTAAGTTCCCATCCTTCCCCAATGAAGATAGTAACTTTAAATTATTAATTTTAAAGTATTTAATGTTTTACACAAATCTATTCAAAATATATTTTTAAGTTTTCCTACTTCTACAAAAACCTATCAATCTGCAGATATAAATGGGAGATGCTTAAATGTAAAGAAAATTGCTTGGTTCAGTGTTTAAAGTGCATTGAATTTAATTTAAATAAGTACATGTATAAGTTTAAATGTTTCTACTGATTTTTATTGTGAAATGCAAGTATACAAACCAAAAGTACAGGTTAATAAAGAACACCTTCATGTGTTGGTTAGCTAGTGACACAATGATACTGCATAACAAACCATCTCAAAAATCTTAGTGTCTCCTAACAACAGACATTTGTGTTTCTCACTCACTGGTTTGTGAGTCAGTTGGAGTTTAGCTGGGCTTGACTCCAGGCTGCAGGAATGGTTGGGGTCTTTTCCACATGCCTTATACTGAGACCAAGCTAAAGGGACATTGGTTACCTGGGGTGTGTTATTCTCATGACAGTAGCAGAAGCACAAGAGGGGAAACCCAACTGTGAAAGGGTATTTTATGTACCAAACTTATTTGTTGATAGAGGGGCCATGATTAATTGTTTTACCATTACATTCAGGAACTTCAAAGAAAGGACTCCTTTAAAGGATTAATTTGGTTGGGGGCAGGGTTTGTATGAAAAATTTTAAAGAACAAAGAATACCGTAGTAAAAGATTTGACTATGTATCCATCACTCTGAACAAATTCAGAGTTATAAACTTTATGTTTATATTTTGTCCTATTTTCAGGGGGGGTTTCTTGTTGAAGAAATAACTTATATAGTTGAACTTTCTTCTCTACACCTCCCTGGTCCCATTACCTTTCTTCCTTTCCCAGGAGCAACCACTGTTTGCTATGTAGTCATTTGTTCCCCCATAGGCACTCCAAAGTAACCTGAACACTGCTTCATCCAAACAAAAGTTGTTGATGACTTCAAAAAGCCATTCATCTGTCTCAGAATTTTTCTTCTCCCTGTGATACTACTCTTGCTCCGAATCCATTGTAAATCTACCCAGTTATTGTTCTTCACTTATTGCAACCTCTGGACTAAATGGTGAATTTAACTATCACTAGCAAACTTTATATATACTGGTAGAGGAAGAAAATTAATACATCATTAATCTAACAATAATGATAGCAGCAATAACCAAATAGAAGTGGGAGGCTTTTTGTTCCCCTTGACTTCATCTAGCATCTCACTGGCTTTTTTTTTTTTTTTTTTTTTTCCCTTGTGGAGTAACAATATTCCCAAGTAGTCTGAGACTTTACGCTAGCCTCGCATGTATGGAGTTAGGGTAATTTTTTGTTAACTTTCACCAGGCATGGTCAGTCCCTAGTGGTTAGCCATATGCCTACTAACCTCTTTTCATTAAATTAATTTTATTTCTCCCAGATAGTTCAGGTTAATCATAGTTCTAGTCAATACTGTGACATCCTTTTCCATGTGTTGCTTCAGTGTAAAATAGCATGTAAAATGGCTAGATGACTCCTGTTTCCTAATTGAAGTGGTGTCCACCTCTTGTTTCAAAACTCCTCCATCTAACAAAGCTCAGAGTCACATGGATTGGAAGCAGAAGATTCTAAAAGTTGTTCATCAGGTGTCGACCTTTGGTTCCAAATGCATGTCTGTGGGATAGGCAAGTATCATATATAGTTCAGAGCATATGCCATATTCTGTAAGATAGCATCCCGGCTTCAGAAAGTGGTGGCCTCCTGCTCGTGCCATGACAAATTTTAGTAATTCATCCACTTTTAAAAAAAATTTTTTTTAGGTTTAGTGTACTTGTGGGTGATAATGCATGTGATAAAGCAGTGAATCCCCTTAGGCATTGACTTTTTGTCTTCTTTCCTTCACTGTAAAATAAGTTCTTTGGTTGGAAGAGGTATACCAAAATAAGCCAGAAGAATGAAACACAATTCTAAGTAACATAAAGGCTGTTCATATGTTGATAATGAAGGAGGCCCCATTCTCCACAGGAACTACCAGACCCTACATGGAATATTTTGATTTTTATAAACTGGCCATGGGCAACTAGGAGTCTATCTAGAGGTGGTAACAGGATCTGAGAGAAAACCATGGTCTATAAGGATAAATTGAAGGAGCTAGAAGTGTTTTTGCTAGGAGAAATAATAATTATGTTCAAAATTCTATTCTAGGGGCAATACAACCCCATAAAATACTCAGGAATAACCTAAACAAGAATTTTATAGGACCTACATATAAAGTAAGTGCTAATCCTTTGTGCAGAGATAGAAAAAGAAAACTTGTCTAAATTGAGAACAGGGTATGTTTCTGTATGGCCAGGCAGAATATTGTACGAATGTGATTTGTTCCTAAATTACACTTCTAAATTATACACTAACAAATTCTGATCAAAATTTTAATGGAATTCTTCTGAACTTGTTTAACGATCCTACATTCATCAGGAAGAATAACAAAACTTGAAAAAAGAAGGCGAATAGGGGAAGACCAGTTTTAGCAGCAGCCAGATTTATAGTGTAGTACTAGCCCAAACATGTATAAATACATTGATGTAATAGAATAGAAAGCACAGAAATGAACCCTGTTGTACTTACGTTAAATGTGTGATAAAGGAGGTATCACAATGGGGAAAAATAAGAATTATGTAAGTGCGATTAGAATAAACTGGTTTGTAATTAGGGGAAAGGAGGGTTGGAAGAATTCAGCACTTTGCCTCTTAATACGTATCAGAATTACTGTTTGATGCACTTTATATTTTTAAATCCATTTACATTTTTACAACACTCCTAAAAGGAAGGTATTATTATCATGCCCATTCTGCAGGTGAAGAAACTGAAAATATAAAAGGGATAATTTGTTCAAGGTCAAATAGATATCAAGGGATAGCCCCAGTGAATTTAAACTGATTGACTGATTTCTTACTGAATTTGTTTTCACAAATTTGTTTTCACAAACTCCAAAGTATAGGTAAGATGGTCTACAGCAGGTAGCTCCGCTCCATGTCTGGTAGCTCTGACTTATAATGTGGCTTCTCCTCTGGTTCCAGAGTGGCTACTGTAGCCGTCATGGTTTCCAGTCCCTAGGAAGTGGGGGTGGGAGTGGGGGGCTTAATGGAATGCCGGAGAGTTGTACCCGCTGTTGTGCTCATACCGTGGGCCCAAACTTAGTCAAATGTCCACACATGACTGCAAGGGATGTTGGAAAATAAAAATAGATTGGTGACTATGTGCACAGCTAAATATCATGGCATTCTGTTCCTAATAGAAAGAATGAAAGAAAGGATACCAGGGAACATTTAGCAATTTCTGTCACACCATGAAAGAAAAATACCAATACTCCAATATTCCACTAAATGGGCAAAGGGCATAAGCAGTTACTTTATTAGGAAAGATTTTGCATGTGTTTTTTTTTTCCAATTTATTTATATGTTGCTTTATTTCTGTAAGGATACATTGAAAAGTTAGATGATAATAGGTAAGGACAAAATGTAGAAATGAGACACCAGCTTCTCTAACCACTCCTAACAAGAATGTTAATATGTATTTTCATTACACATTTACTGTTGATATTGTCTTATTATATTGAGTAACATAATCATGTAGAATACAGTAAGTAGGTGGTCCTGCATTTCACATAAGCAGTAGGTGGAAATTCGGTTCTACCTGTGAGGTTGGTGACCTCCCCACTCCCCCAGAGTTCCAGCTAAGCTACTGAAGAAAAATCCTGGGAATCACAAGCAAAGGGACTCTATGGTCCTCCTTAACATGTGAACAAAGAGCAGACAACTACTTTGTTATAAGGGATTCAACTCATAGCTGCTTTGACATGTCCTGTCCTTGTCAATGATAGCTCTGGCAGCCTGTTCATCTCTCTGTCTAGAGTTTTATGTTACTTTTGTGGGATGAATCTTAGTTTTGAGGGGGCCAAAATAAAATCTTTTCATTCAAGTTTCAAAACTCAAACTATGTTGCTATGATTTAAAACAAAAAAAAAAACTTAATTTTTTTTTTAAATACACAAAAAGGACAGTAGCGTTCGTTTAGTTAAGCTTCCAAAAGGATTTGTTGTGGTGTTATCCATCTGAAACAGGTTCATTTTCTCTGATCAGCCTATCCTTTCCATGCTTTAAAAGTCAGAATACTCAGAGAACATAACACACAGGTAAATCAAATGTTAGTATGGACAACCTCAGTTTAGAATCAACAGCTAAGTTCAAGTTAATTTTCTGGAAAGTCGTATTAATCATTTAAAAGCACAAAAGATAGAAGGTGGGTAATAGTTTTGATGAAGCAGTTCAACCATGCATTTCGGTAAGTTCTTTTTCTGCTCACAGAATAGGGTAAGCAGCCAAGTGGAAGCAACTGCTGCACCTCATATGTGTCTTGTGACAACATGTGGGGCCCAGCTGACCCATGAAAACCATCTCAGTAGTGTGGGCTTCTTGCTTACATCACTAAGTGACAGTGGTTAGCACTCTCCTCCTCTGTGATAAACATGCAGAAAAGTCAATCTAAGCTTTCATTTTTTAATTGCAGCAGGAGAAAAATAAGTTCCCTGCAGAATTGCTTTTTGCTAATGCTAAGGTGACCCCTGTGTGCCCTTTTTGGAATAATACTGTAAAACAGGAGCAAAGACAGAAAGAAAAATTTTGAAGTGGTGAAACACCACCCTTTCCCCATGGATAGTACAGAGCAGAGAGGGCATAAAGAACAAGAATCAAATTCCATTTTACAGGATGGCACCCCTTTCAATTTCCTGCTTTTTGGCACAGTTGATGCGGTACATTGGCTCCTCATGGAAAACAAAGCGCTTGTTGGCCAGATTCCTGGAATGGTGGAAGTAGTAATCATGCCAGAATTGTCTTTCATAGGCCACCACACTGGAGCCTTTACCAAATCCAGTGATGGAGTTCTTGCATTCAGCACACTTCTTGGCCATAAAGTTCTTGTACCAATCCATGCAGTACTGGTCCTCCACAGCAGTGAAACGCTGCTCAGCCTGCTTCTTAGAGCAGGTTACACACACAAAGCAATCACTATGCCAGGGCTGATCCTGGTTAAGTGATTCCTCCAGAAGTGATGGCCTTGTTGCACAACACATAATGCTTGGCGAATTTGGCCTTATGTCAAGTCAGATAGTAGAAGTCCTCCCCTTTCAGGAAGAAGCTTCCAGTCCTGATGACTTGCTTGGAGTAGCTGCACGTGAAGCAGTCTCTTTGTGCTAGACAGTCTCCTTGTATTCCCTATTTTGATCTCCTCCTACAATCAACTTTACAGAGTAATCAGAGAATTTTCCTAAGATGGGGTGGCAGGGGAAGAGTGGATATGCTATAAACAGGAAAATCTTTGTTCACAGAATTGTTTATATTTGAAAAATTGAAATCAACCTAGATTTTCAACATTATGAGAAGTATTAATGCCATTTAGTTAATCTGTTGTATAGCTTTTAAAAATGTAAAGAAAAAAAGGAAATAACATGAATATT
>PVKH010022094.1:0-14176 GCA_004027955.1 Chaetophractus vellerosus
AGAGAGGAGGGGTTCAACATGGGGAGTCAGACAGGCGTTGGGAAGCTGGCTGCTCTGTCTGGCCTCGGAGCCTGTTCATGCTGCATCTGCACAAATAGTAAATGTCCAGGCTGAGTATCAGGGTAGGAACTAGTGGTGCTCAGGAAGTAAACTTGGTCAGTAAATTCTCACAAAATGAAAGTGGATGCATAGATGTTTTAATGCAGTATATCAGAGAGTTATTTGAATTTTTCAAAAAGTTTAGAATATCTGTTTTTAAAACTACTGCAACTTGGCAAAGGAAATATCCACAACTGAGAAATAGTAAATCAAATGAAAAGATGATTGCTTTCAGCAGAAAAAACACTTTTTCTATGAAGCTTCAGAAGAAGCAAGTATTACAAAGGAAGACAGTTGTAAAATTAATCTTGCCTTTAATTGAAGACAATGTTAGGATGAATAAATCGACATTTTGAAATGTATTCTAACCAGGAACTAACTTTTGGTTATTTGTCTGACCACCAATTCTTACAGGAGATGTTAGAGGAAGCATTAAATGCCTTCTATAAATTTACATTTAAGATTAAATTCAGAATTACATGAAATTTATTTGTTTACAGAGTTAAATCTTTTTAGAAAAACTGTTCCACAAGAACCATGAGCTCTAGGTGTACTATAATTTATATTTGGAAGTAATTTCAAAAACTTATCCTATTGTTGTCAGAGTGTATAAAATATTCTTAACAGCTCCATTGCTGGTTGTACAGCAGAAAGATCCTTTTCAAAACAAAAAATTATCAAAAATTATATACAATTTTGAATTTCCAAAAGTGATTGACATTGCATTCAATTACATGGATTAAAATTGAACTTGCTAAAAGGATATATTTTGATGTGATACTAAACGAATTTCCAGAAGTGAGCCAGGAAGTTCTTATGATCAATAAAGATACCACACTAATAAAATGTTGCCATTTATTTCATCATACAAAATAGGACACCAAAATTATTTTGCAATGTGTAAGTTTAAGTTGTTACTTTTGTATCAGCATCACCCATATTATATTTTATATGTACTAAAATATTGTAAAGGAAAAAGATTAATGTTTTAGTGCCTTTAATTGTACTTTTCTCCCTACTTTTTGCACAGTGGGTTCCACATTTTCATTTTGCACTGGGCCCCATAAAATATGTAGCAGGCCCTACAGAAATGTAAGAAGCTTCCAGCTTGCCTGCATGGCAGCACTAGTGTGTGGACAAGGGAGTGGAGCCAGCATAGGGGCCTTGGGTCCACCATACAGGGTACCACAGGTTGACCTCAGCAGCTCAGAGGGGCCCCACCCTGCTATGACCTGCCTCATCTGTGGGGTTTGTGCAAGGAGACTCCCTGCCAAGGACAGCATGAACCTATGACCAGGGTGCATACCTGGACAGGCACTGTCCAGCAGTGGGAAGGTTTCACTGTCCACACCACATACCCTTGTTGTGCCCTGGAGCTTAGGATGGAGGGCAGGAAGTGGTGGGCGACTGCAGGATGTGATTTTTAAACCTGAAATGTCTAAGAAATCCCAGGGTTTGATTAGATTATGCTTTCCGTCTTATACACAAATGGGAACTTGAAATAGAAATTTATGGCATTTATTGGAAAATGAAGGAATTCATGTTCACATACCCAGTTTTGTGGCACATGCAGTCCACAGTTAATACAAGGTTTTCTAAATGTGCTCCTTTGTGACAAGGGGCCCTCAGGGGACGCTGGGGACAGGGGACAAGGGCAGATATTTTAATAAAAACCACCTATATTACAATTAATAAAAATTTTATATGAAAACTTAACTGTCCCGTATCCACACCAGGAGTATCTACTATTAGCATTTACTTGGGCATAATTATCAATGCACATGCAATTATATCTGTATATATGTCTTAAAAATTGTAATCCAGATGGGGAATTTCTGATACAGAGTTTTTGATGGTACTCTGTTCACTTAGCAAGGCATCTTGGGCAGGCCCTCAAGTCCCCACATCAGGGCGACAGTCTTTTGGTAGATGATTTCCCCACTGAGTTCCTTCCTGAGAGGCATTCAGGTTGATTCTCCACCTCCTGTATTTTAGCCAATGGTGTAATGAAACTAGATCTTGGATCTCCCAGGCCAGTTGGACACTCCTGGATGTGAAACCACTGGGCCCGTGGGAGTATGCAGGTTCAACGATGACAGATGGACCAAATGGCCCTTCAGAAGGGCTGGCCGCTCTGATGCCCATTGGGGCAGGGAGTTTGTCACCACAGCATGCTGGGACCTGTCTGTCCACTCTGGAGAATGGAAGGGCCTTGCTCCCTGGAAACCTACTCCTGCAGGCCGCACAGCAGGGTCTGGCCCCACATGATTTCACCTCAACCCTTCAGTGTCCTGCCTCCCCATCTCCCTTTCCAGGCTATAGCTTGTCCCCACTTCCCTTATTTGGGACTAGCTCCTGACCCATGTGGGACCTTGACTGCATAACTCATCCTTCAAACTGTTCATTGTCCCCATGTTGAGGCTGGACTCTGCATCAGTTTTAGCACTTTGTATTTTGATAAAAATTAACCACCTGTGATGGCACAGCCCAGCCCAGAACCAACTTCTAAGGGCCCCCCCCCCTCAATAAGATGTGGGTCTAGGCTTCTGAATTCCAGCACAACTCCTGGCCTGGGTCATTCAGGGATACACGAGTTGATTTATGGTGCACAGGAGGGTTGGAAATCCATGCAATGTTAAAATAAAGTGGGTGAGGAAGTGGGAGAAATGTTTTAAAAACATTGCCATTCATATGACCTCACCTTCCTGGAAGAGACCAGGTCCTTCAAGATAAGAATTATAAAATGAGGGGGAAAGGGAAGAGCTACAAAGAAATGCTTACAAATAAGAAACTGAGAGATTTTAGAAGTAGGCAGAAAGAGGAAATAAATTACATGTAAATTGCCGTTCTCCATGTCTGAATCTTCTGAATCCATAAAGAATGCTTCAGAATGTACCATGGCAGTAATCATGATGGGGTGGCCTTGCAAAAGGAAAGGAGAAAATTAGGGTTGGGGGAAGAGCTTGAGTCCCTATTGTTCATGACCTGATCCTGGCACCCAGTTCTGTCCACATCACTCCCTCCTTTCTTTGGGCCTCGATAGCTTCTCCTATGCCCTGTGGGTTTGGCCTAAGATCTCCAGGGTCTATTTTCCAGATCACACATGCTATAATTTTAGGGAGGAGAACCTATGTCCTCCTTTTCCTATAAGAAGGTAGTCATTGTCTCTTTGTCTTGCTAAGCATGAAATTGGTTTCCTTCCCATCTTCCTGCCTCAGAACCTCCCTGCCTCTCTTCTCTCTCCTAATTACTGCTCATTTCCTTCTTGTCTTCCATTCACATTGTTCTTCCATATGAGAACGTGGAGGAATGATCAAGTGTACCATGCCACCCTCTCCAATCAATAGATTGACCAAGTACCAATTCAACCAGCTCCAGGAGCAACTCTCACAACCCCGAGTTGAATCAGGTCCCGTGGAAGAGAGCTACCAGCAACCGCACAAATCAAGTGATTGTCAAGTGCCTGGTATGACCTTAGGTATGTGACAGACATTTTGTCCTGTCAGCATCTCTATAGGTTTCTCAGGCCTTTAGAGAGGATGAACGCAAGATTAGAAGTCAAGTAACTTGTCTATATTCCCTATCCTGCAGGTGAGGTAATAGGGTTTGTGCAAGAGATGTGTCCATTTAAATGAACTGAACATTTTATGTTTCATCAAGCCTTTGTAGGACTGGGTATCTTGGGTGCTTTGACAAGCCTGAAATAAAGTACAGGGAGGGAAATCAATGTTCTGTGAGGGAATGGGTGGAGCTGACTGGCAACAGCACTGGTTTGAGAGAGCAGGAAAAAGCCTGTGGCCCTGCTGCTGAGAGGCTCTGACATGGGCCTGCTCTATTTCATGACACCTGCTCCGTAAGACTCTAAGAGCCAGTGTGTGAAGGAGGGCAGTAGGGAGACGCAGACCATGTGAAGATGGAGGCAGAGATTGGAGTTGTGTTGCCACAAGCCCAGGACACCTGGAGACACCATAAGTTGTGAGAGTCTAGAGTGATTCCTAGACAAATCTTCAGAGAGAGAGAGAGAGAAAGAGAGAGAGATGCTACTGTCACCTTACTTTGGGACTTGTTGTCTCTAAAACAGTGATGGAATCAGTTTCTGTACTCAAGCCACCCAGTTTGTGGCAATTTATTATGCGAGTCCACATTTGTACTTGGATGTGGAGTGCTGCTGAAACATATACATGGGAGGTCTCACAGAGGCTTCCAGCAAAAATCCAGCTTCTGAATGCAGACGTGGGTGAAGTTCACCCAGAGGTTTTCAAGCATCTCCAGCCAGTGAGTCTTTCCACTGAGGCTCCAGACAACAAAGAACAAAAATGCACTTTGCTCCTGTGCCCTCTCTGGATTCCTAATTGCGTGATATAAAAACATACTGGGGGGGACCGGCTGTAGCTCAATTGGTAGGGCGCCAGTTTACCACATGGGAGACCCTGGGTTCCTTGAGTGGGCAGATTGCCTTGAGAAGGCAAGCCGCTGCAGGCAGGGCAAAGCCACCGTGGGCAGGGCAAAGCCGCCATGGGCAGGGCAAGCCCCCGCGAGCAGGTTAAGCTGCCTGCGAGCAGGTTAAGCTGCCTGCGAGCAGGCAAGGCCACCGCGCGGTGAGCTGACTCGTGGGTTGCTGCAATGGGGGGGGGGCCGTGGGGGAGACAAGCAGACACAGAAGAACGCAAAAATGAACACAGCAAGAACAAGCAGAAAGGGGGGGATATATAATAAAATTTTAAAAAATTAAAAATTAAAAAAAAACATACTGGAATTGTTTCTACAATTTGGGAGAGTAGAGTATAGCAACAAAAATAATGCACTTGTAGAAAATTAAAAATGTATGAAAGATTGTTCATTGAAATCTGACTGACCTTCCCTCCCTGTTTGCAGCCTGCTGTTCTGCATCTCAATCAACAATTGCTGTTTTGCAATTTTTTTCAGATTTATATTGAATATTCCTGTAAAATTAACACTGTACCATAAAATTTCTAGAGGCTTTAACTCTATGTACTATTTTCTTCTTCATTTAAGTGAATAATCAGAGGAGTCAGCATGGAGTGAAGTAATCTGATTCTTTCCCAATGTTCTTCAAAACAGGGGAGTGAGAACTGTGTTCACAGCCATTAAATGCTGTTCCTCCAAAGGGACTGGAATATTATTTTTTTTGCCATGTTTCCTAGTCATTTTTTAGTTCCCTTGCAAGGGGTATTCAGAAGTATGACCTGTTTTCTAATTTTCATTGTTCTTCTCAGTCTATATTTTTATTATTCTATCAAAATTGGGCCATTAAATTTTCTCCCGTTAGGGCTTGAGAGTATTACCTATTTATTAGCTACATAATATAAATCTCCCTTTATTTGGGTGAGCACTGGATATACTATGGCACCATTAATATTAGGCAGTTTTATACCTCATCATTGATTTATTAGTTGAAAGAAATTGGGGTAAATCAGCAGTAATGGACATTTGTATGGTAGCCTTCCATACCACGAAGAGTACCGTATTCATTTCTAAGGCTGCCTTGCAAAGTACCAAAATCTTGGCCACCTAAAAAGTAACAAAAAGAAAAGCAGTCTGAAATTTATTCTTTCATAGTTCTGAGTGTAGAAGTCTGAAATCAAGGTGTCACAGGGCCATGCTCTCTCTGAAGGCTCTAGGGGAAGAGTTCTCCTTTGGCTTCCCTCATTGTGGTAGAGGATGGCAACCTTCGGTGATGCATGGTTTGTAGCTTCATGAGTCCAGTGTCTGTCTCCACCTTCACATGCCCTTTTCCCCTTTGTGTTTGTTTCTGTGTTCCTTCTCTTTTTATAAGGACAGCAGTCATGTTGGAATAGGGAGCGTGGCAATGGTATTAAATACCAATTTCGACATTAATGTGCGTTCTACTTTGGGAAATATTTCATGTTTTTGGAGAGGTCTTATTTTATTTTCTTTCCTCTATTGAGTTCCTGTAAACCTTACTGTGAATGTTTTGGTTTTTACCTACTTTCCCCCCTGCCTTTTTGGTGTTCCTTCTTTGACGTTTATTCAAAGAGTTGGAACTTTATGTTAAACCCTAATTGTATTACACTTAAAATTTTGTTTTCCATTAATTTAAGGGTTATCTGAAAATTACCCGTTTAAGAAATGCTTTAATCTCTCTTTCAATCGCTCTGTAGTAACTGTACAGGAGCATTCCTTGATAAAATATTGGTCAGGATCTTATTTTGTCTCTCCTAAACAGTCACCTCCCAATTTCTTATCCAGGCCTCCTTTCTTCACTCCACCCTGCTCCAAACACACAGACAGCACTGCAAAAAACATATTCCCCTTTAGGTGCTGTCACCTTTGGAAAACCCACACAGGTCCTGATTCTTCATCTAGAACTCTTTCAAAAGCTAAGTTATGGTTAATTGCACGACTTGGCAACTATATCAATTGAGACACTTATATTTAAGGTGAAAAATAATCCAAAGTGATATTGTTTGATAGGTTTGGAGACAAAGGTCTTTATAATAAATACCACCCCCACCATATGTGTTGTTGTTCATCTCATTTGAGCAGGTATCTGTTACCAGTCAGGAAACTGGTTTATTCAGAAGAATAGTTATTACACTCATGCAGTCAACAATAAGATTTTTTGACAGTTTTGTCAGATTCATTCAAAAGCAGGATGGTGTGAAAATAACGTGGCTGTTGTTAGGCAAAGCAGCTGAACTTGGAGCATGGACTCCTGGGTGGGAATCCAGTGAAGTCCTGAGTAGACATGTCTTGAATGAATATATACAAATTGTCAATAAGCACATGAAAATATACTCAACATCATTAGTCATTAATGAAATAACTTACAAACACTAGGTTGGCTAATATTTTTAAGTGAAACAAAAATAGAAAATGAAAAAATGAAGTGTGAATGTGAATAAATTGGAAGCCCCCAAAATTGATGATATTAATGTATAATGGAGCAGCTACATTGGGGAATAGTTTGGCAATCCCTCAAGAAATTAAACATAGAATTACCACATGACCAGCAATACAACTATGGGTCTATATATAAAAGAATTCAAAGGAGGGACCCAAACAGATACTTGAAAACCAATGTATACTGCAGCATTACTCACAATAATCAAAAGTTTGATACCACCCAAATGTCCATCAATAGAGGAATAGGTAAAACAAAACAAAACAAAACAAAACAAAAAAGTGGCCTATCCATACAATGGAATATAATTGAGCCATAAAAATCAATGAAGTTCTGATATGAACTACTATATTCAAAGACCTTAAAAACATTATACTGAGGAAATAAGGCAGACACAAAAGAAAAATAGTGTATGATTGCAGTTATTTGAATTATAAGAACAAGAAAATTCATAGAAACAGAAAGGAGTTTAGAGCTTATTACCAGGGGCGAGGGAGAAAGGGGGAATGGGCTTAATGGTTAATGGCTATAGGGTTTCAGGTATTGAGAAAGTTTTGGAAATGACTGTTTGGTTATGGTAACACAACATTGTAAATGTAATTAATGGTACTAAATTAATTGTACACATAAAAATGGATAAACTGGGAAATTTTTTTGCTATATAGATGTCACCTCATTGAAAAAATTTAAAATGTATTATAGAACATATGAGAAATTCAGTGTCAACAATGATCTGTGAGGCTGATACAGTATTTTATGATGTCAAGGAGATACTGGCAATTTTTTGGACTTCAGAATCAGTAGGATAAGTGTTGGAACCATATCATTGTATCATACTGTGTATTTTACTACCACTTATACTGAACTATTATATCACATTGACTTTTGTCTTTAGCTACAAAGACAAGGATTCTACTTCTGAATACCACTTCCTCTCTCTCCTTGGTCTCTCTTTCTTCCATGAAGGGTGTCTGGGTAGCTCCACAGTCTATATTTGCTGACTACCCAGCCCTGAACATTGTGTCCCCCTAGCTCCCCTAGAAGATCTGGTGGAGGAGCCTCCTAGTGAAAGGATGGATGAGGAGGTACCATCTAACGCTGAGGTAAGGTCAGCTGTTTTTGTCTAGGATAGAAATGTTCCTTTCTCAGATTTGACCTTTTTTAATGAGTACAGATCTTAATATATGATAATGTCAAATATAAATATTAGCCACTGTTTGTGGGGAAGGAAGATGGAAGAGGGACTCCTTCCAAAAGATCCCTGAAGAAGGTGATAAAAATGGCAGCATCAGGTTATAAATCACATGGTAGTGGGCTATTGCCTGAGCACCATTATTCCTTCTTGGATTAAGACTTTTGTTATTGCCATTAAAATGGACTTGAGAAACACATACTGCAGGAAAAGCTTGACCCTTTCCCACAGGTATCTGCCATGCTTATTCATGGGGACTTTGACTTTACTAACGTTTCCTTTCTGTTTTTATAAGTCACCAAGATCTGAGAAGATACTACTCAACTGCATAGTAGCCTCATCCTGTTTTCTTTTCTGCAATTGCTGGAGAACTCCAGAGCAAGCGAAAATGGTAGGCATTCTGGGCTCATCCAAAATCTCAGGGAATGCAGGGACAAAATAGGAGGCTTCCTCAAAGCTTTAGGCTGGAGACTCAGTCTGATCACAGCATCATGGTGGAATGAGGACTAGGGGTATAATGAAAAGGTTTCCATGAAGAAAATTTCACCTTGTTACTATAGTCTGTGGTAGTGACTGTAAACCGCTTAGGTTGTTCAGATTTTGTGTGCATGGAGATTTTGGGGGAGTCTAGTGTGTTTCTGTGGTGTAATTTTGCGTTTGTGTGTGAGAGTATGGCGCAATCATGTGCCAGATATTACATACCATTTAGCCTGGACAATTGCCAGGGACAGTTTTCTCAAATATACCCCATCACTACTGCATGCTTTATGTACATGAACTTGTTCCACCTCCACCATGGCTGGACCTGGGATTTGCTTTCTATGACCATAACACACATGGAAATCTGAGGTGCAGAGGTGAATGTTACAAGCTTTCACACTGCTAATGGGAAAGTCCTAAATGTGAACAGAGTCGTATGTCATGATACTTCTGTAGACTTGAAATTAGCCGTCCTGTCACTAGACACCATGCAAGAGAGTTCTGGCATCTGTGTATATGCCTCCACCACAATTATCTGAGCCTACAAAGAGACCAAAATTGCCCATCATTATAAGGTAGCCTCAGTGGTCACATAGCTAGCTGTGCAGAATACCACAGACTATGGCATATTTATTAGTGCCCAAAGCACATAGAAATCCCACATGCAAATGAGCAGCTCAAAATTCTGAGATTTGTGAGGCATCACATAGGATGACATTATTAGCCCTGACAGGACTGAGGCCACAGTTCAGCAACTTACACAGAGTAGATAGTGCATTTGATAACATCATCCCAATGAACCCCATAGATGCTTAAATCCCATAAGTCACACAATAGGGTCTTTGAAAAATAAGAACTCAGATACATCTTGTTTCTTAACCTAGTGTCTGATACCCCTGTTATAATGTTCATAGAGGGCTATGTATAAGGGTGTTAGCACTCAACCTATAGGTCCCTCTATAATGACTGTCCTATAGATGGCAGTCAATGATGGACACCCAATATTTCAATGAATAAACACACATGGTGTAGAAAAGAAAGAATGGAAGTAAAACCATATGATTAATAAGTGGTGATACTTAAATGTTAAGATTTTAGTGTATTTCCAATCTTCTGTAATTGATTATCTTTATCACAATGTGTTACTGAATAAATGCAATTGAATATATTGCCTAAAATGGAATCTAAACCACCAAAAAGGGTTGCTCCTAATAAATGGAAATTCCTGTAAAACAAATGGTAAAAGCAGTGTCAGTGTATGTAGATCCATGGAGACTGAATTCATTTTGAATTGTCAAGGAGATATTGGCAGTTTAGGTAAGAACACTTCAAATAGGAGGCCAGAATAGACTCAGTCATTGAATCATAGCATGTATTTTAGTACCATTTGTAAACTAAGTATGGCCAATTGCTTTAGGTTGCCATTAGATACAAACCTAGGGACACTGACTCTTGTTTCTTTACTGCTACTGTCTTTGCCATCCTTTCATCATGGAAGATGGTCCCATAGCAGCTGACACACTGCTTGTTAAACTGCCAACTCTAAACCATTTAGAATCTTGTCCAAATACAGAAATTTCCCTAGTAATTCATGGCAACACACCAATGTGACGAGTTACTTTGTGTCCTCCTAGCCATCCAGGAACAACTACTGATGGTGGTGCTTCCAAGTGCCCAAGAGAATGAGGAGGTGCCATCTAATGCCAAGGTAAGGACTAAGGTAGCGAGGTTGCTTTTTTGGTGTTTCTTTTTCAGTGGATTTCAGATGAGGATACCTAATCATGTACATATTAGATGATATATACAATTACTTTGTATATATTAGATATATACAATTACTTTAGGTTGGGAAGTGTCGAGTGGGAGCCTATTCTAACTGACCAATCATTGAAGTGAGCATCCAAAAGGGGAGCAGCAGGTTTCAAAGTATATTTTAGGGGGCTTTTAATCAGCTACAACTTTTCTCTCCTTGGATTGAGAACTCATAATCATTAACCAAATTGGATTTAAGAAATACATGGCTAGGAAAAGCTCATGCCTTTCCAGATGTGTCTGCTACACTTATTATCAAGTTTTGCTTGACTACTATTTCACATCTGAATTTCTAATGATGCAAAGTAAGCAAAAGTCATTTGCAAACAGAAAAAAAAATGATCCAATTCTCACAGTGTTTTCTCTAATTGCAGGTAGACCCAGGAGCAAGTCAAAGTGGTATGTATCTAGAATTACTGACTTGAGGAAAAAGGTGGCTGATAACACAGCCAGGCCATTGATACCAGGTTTGCCTGGAGAGCCATCATGTACTTTCTTCACGCCTCTTCTGCCTTGAAGATTCTCTAAAGTCTCTATGTTTCTAAATTCACTGGCATAAAGCTATTTACATTATTCTCATATAATTTTTTTTAAAAAATCTATTCCTAATTTTAGTCTTTTATTCCTAATGCTATTAATGCCTTTTTCTCTTGATAGTCTTGCTAGAGATTTCTCTGTCATCCTTTCACCACGCTTTAGTTTTGCTGAGTCTCTCCATTTTATTTTCCTGGACAACAAATGTTTTGGTTGAGGTCGTTTTTACTTTGGTTTTCTACAGCTTTATTGAGACAGACTTTACATAGCATATATTTATCACTGGAAATGAACAATTCAATAATTTTAGTAAATTTACTGAGTTGGTTGGCCACCACCCACAATCCAGATTTGGTATATTTCTATCCTGGTATCTTTTAAAGTGCAGAATTGTTTAATTTTAAAGAATCCTGCAAAGAAAAAACTTCTGAAATAATAAATAAAATTATGCCATATTATTGGAGGCCTTTTTGGACAACTGACTGATGTTTAATTTGTACTCTTTTCTTTATGGAACATGCTTTTGGATTCATATCTAAGAACTCTGCCTAACTCAAGGACACAAATACTTTTGACTATGTTTTCTTCTAGATGTTTTATAGTTTTATCTCTTACAGTTAGGTCCATGATTCATAAAAATAACCTTAAAAGATAAACCACAGACTAGGAGAAAATATTCTCAAGCCATACATCTGATAAACAAGTTGTACCTAAAACATATAAAGTATTCTTATAATTCAGTAATAAGAAGACAAACAACACTTTAAAAATGGGCAAAATATTTGGTTAGACGTTTCACCAAAGAAGATACATGGCTGGCTAATAAACACAAACAATGATGTTCAACATCATTCATCGTTAGGGAAATACGAATTAAAATTGCAATAAATTACCCCTATACACACACTAGAATGGCTATAATCAAGATGCATATGAAAGTGTGGAAAACTGGAACCTGCATACATTTTTGGTCAGAATGCAAAATAGTGCAACCACTTTGGAAAACAATTTGTCCATTTCTTAAATAGTTCAATATAAACTTACCATGTTCCCTGTCAATTTCAAGCCAAGAAATCTATCCAGGAGATATGAAAAAAAGTCATGCGATGCAATGAGTTGTACATGGGTGTTCATAGCTGTGGTATTCATAGCAGCCCAAAACTGGAAAAAAAATGCAAATGCCCATCAACTGTTATATATGGATAACAAAATGTGGTACAGCCATTAAAATAGAATATTACTCCACAATAGGGGACAGAATACTGTTACATAATGCAAAATTGGTGAACCTCAAAAACATTATACTATACTAATTAAAAGAAACCATATGCAAAAGACTATACATGTATCATTGAATTTAGCCAGGAGGAACAAAACTATAGACACAGAACCCAGAACAGTGATTGCCTGGGCCTTGGATTGGGAGCAGGAATTGACTTCTAACTGACACTAGAGAAACTTGTTGACCTGATAGAAATGCCCTAAAATACCTCATTGAATTGTGTACTTAAATTGGGTGAATTTTAAGTTATGTAAATGATATCTCGATAAGGGTTGGGAGGTATAGTGAAACAGGTTTTGCAATGTATTGATAACTATAGAAGCTGGATGCTGGTTAACACAGATTCATTAAATTATACCTTCTACTTTCATATCTATTTGAAATTTCACACCAGTATTTTTTAAAGAGGATGTGCTACGAGTTGTATAGGACGGAGGAAAAAATCCCTGCAGAATACAAGGCTTGAATTACTCTGTTAAATAACAATTTCATAGGAAGGATGAGACATATACACAAATAACTCTAGCATAAGGTGGAAAAGCTTAGTGAAAGGACTTGGAAAACAGAAAGAATGGAGGATGAGAAAGGATTCATAGAGGAGATGGCATTTGATTCCACCTTAGTAAGAGGATGCCTTTAATGTCAGGTTGGGGTGAAGGTCAACATGGAAGGATGAAGTCAAGTGTCAGGGCTGCACAGTAAGTTTTAGCTAGATATTGTGATGCTTGAAATAACAAACCTGAGATAAAAATTCATTCACTCAACATGTATTTCTTGAATACTTACAGTTTCCCAGATACTGTTCTACATGTTAAAGAAACAGCCAGGAAAGGAAACAAAATAAAAACACCCACAAAAGGGAAAACCCCACTCCATGTAGCTTTCATTCTAGGAAGGGAAGACACCTAGAAAACAGATGCAATCAGCAAACATTACCGCATTTTGAAGGAGAAAAATAAAGCCAAGGAGGGGATCAGGAGCGTAGAAGAAGCTTTTTATTTACTGGGAAGATAACACTTGTAGAGACTTAGCGGTGAGGCCATAAGCCAACCACAGTGGGGGTTGGGGGGCGGGGGGAAGCATTCTAGGGAGAGGAGCAGCAGGTACAAGGGCTGAGCATGGAGGCATGTCTGGAGCTTTTGCTGAGCAGCTGGGAGGCCCTGTACTGGGAGGGGAGGCAGAGACAAGAGGGTGCTAGGAGAAGGGCCAGAGAGACGCTGTGGGGCTCAACTGCACACCAGGGGAGATGTAATCCATGGAGGATCCTCAGCAGAAAAGGGCATTACCTGAACAAAGTTTTAAATGAGTCATTCAGGCTGAGGTTGAAAAAGGAAAAGACTTTCAGGGGTGAGGGTGTAGGCAACAGTAGGAGAAGGGAGATTAGTTAGAAGACCACTTCAGCAATTCAGGCAAGAAATGATGGAGGTTAGGCACCAGAGGGGTTGCAGTGGCAGTGGTGAGAAGGGATTTGGTAGGTGAGAGAGTCACTGCAGGATGACTCCAAGACGTTTGCCCCAACTGAAAGGATGGATTCACTATGAACAGAGATGGGAAGAATACAGGTGGGTACTTTGGGGAAGGAAGGTCAGGAGTCCAGCGTTGGAAATGTTAAGACTGAATTGTCCATTAGAAAGCCAGGTGGAAATGTTGAATGGGATACTGGAGGTCTGGGGTGGAGGTATGGCCTGAGATAGGGATTTCAGAGCTGTCGGCGTTTAGGGGCATTTAAAGCTTTCAGATTGCATGACAGCACCCACAATGTGTGTTTATAAAGAGGAGGGAAGAAGACCAAGGACTGAGCCCTGGGGCCCTCCAACATGGAGAGGTCACAGACAGTGGAGCCACTGCAAAGGGACAGAGAGGGAGTGGCTAAGGAGGAAGAGGGAAACCA
>PVKH010022095.1:0-14175 GCA_004027955.1 Chaetophractus vellerosus
TCTAAGTTTAGGCCCCCTAGACAAAGCATCAGTCAGAGATCAGGCCAAGGCTACTTCAACAAGATTGGGAAGCTCTTGTGAAGTCTCTGAGGACAGGAGAGTGGAAGGAGGGGAGGCCTAGCCACACTCCCCACAGAAACAGGCCATGAGGAGAGCACTCTGTGGAAGCCACACTGTGCCTGCTGCCAGGGTTCTCAGCCTGGGGGTGAGTGTGCAGCTGGCATGCAAGGGTCCTCACTGCCTGTGGCCCACTTTGTAGGCTTCCACATAGCTTAGCCTCCCTCCTATCCAGAATCAGACTTGAAATGATGCTAGATGGAATGACTTCCTTGGATCTTTGGTTTCTCTGGCACAGTCCCTTTTCTCTGGCACACCTGTTTTCCCAGCATCCAAATTTCAAATGATTTGGTTTTTTTACCTAGCAGTTGCTTTCTCTTTTGAATTTTCATATGTGAAAGTTCACCTGAGGCCTGTGCCCAGTGGTTGGAGCTGGAAGCTCACTGGAATGCTATCCAAGTCCATTAGGATATACTGCACCCAGCCCCTGTAATTGTATAATAATTATTAGCATGAGAGAAGGAGTCACTGAGGTAAGTCTAAACTGGCCATTCAGAGAAGAAAATAAATCACAATAAATTGAAATTAATGAGACTAACCTATGGAGATTACAGATGTAATGTAATGTTTGCGCATAATACACACATTAAAAACTAGACAGAAACTTTAATCTTTTTTCAGAAAATGTTATTTGAAATGTACTGGCTATCTTCTGGAGGCTGAGGGAAAATGATTCTCCTGTGCTTTTCTCCTAACTTGGTGAATGAACTGACAAGCCTATGGTCTCATAGACTAGGCTGGAAATAATCAACTCATGGGCTTAACACTCCTCTATACATAGACTTTAGAAGCAAACACAGACTGAAAACTGTTGTTATTTAGTATATCAATGCTGTGACGAAAAGCACCTTGAGAGGTCAAGAACAAAATGGCAATAGAATGCTCTGAGACTCAATAGATATACACCTCCAGAGACATGTGCTCTTCAGTTAGTCTCTTTCTCAAGGTGAAGGAAAACTCTGGCTCCTCTCATTTATTTAGAGCTACACATTTAAGCTCACTTTTATTCCCTTCCCATCTTTGACTTTGGGGAGTAGATGTGGGTGAGAGTATCAGATTTTAGAAAATTATTTCTTGAGGCATCCTTAAGGGACTTTAAAAATAGAAACACATGAAATAATGTGTAACAATCTTAGAGATCAATCACATAAATCACATAGATGACTAGTTATTTGATTAAATACATACCAAATGGTAGTTCCCTGTCCTAGTAAGGACCAGACGGATTTTCATCCTGTTATTCTTATGTAGGATAAGAATTTTAAATTAGATTATGATAAAATTTCTTCCTTATTTTAAATATATTCATTCCTGTACGTGTCAGTACATATTATATATTGTAGCAATTTGATATTATTGATGAATTCCAAAGAGAAATATTGGATTGTTTGTAAACTGGTTTTTTCCTCTGGGCATATTAGAGTGTATTGGATTTGGAGGTTTTACTTGATTAAATAATGTTGAAGGTTTTGATTGGGCCACCTCACTAGAATGTTGAGTTCCCACCCTCTTGGTAGGCAGGGACTCACCGAGAAACCAAACCACAGAGAAGGGAATTTGGAGTTTTGAGTTGGAACCCAGGAAGTGGACACACAGGAGAAGAACACAGAGGAACAGAGATGGCTCCTTAGACACGGCAGAAGTCCCGGAGAGAGACAGAGCCGCTTGCCTAATAGTCTATAACTGGCCTTGTGGAGAGAGCACAGCAGCTGAGCCTGGAAAGAAACAGAGCCCCAGGAAGAGAGGAACCCAAGAAGCCCGAACTCTTGACAAATGTCGGCAGCCATCTTGCTCCAACATGTGGCAATAGACTTTGGTGAGGGAAGTAACTTATGCTTTATGGCCTCGTAACTGTAAGCTTCTACCCCAAATAAATACTCTTTATAAAAGCCAACAGATTCCTGGTATTTTGCATCAGCACCCCTTTGGCTGACTAATATATATGTCTTATCTCAAAATATTTGCCTATAAAAATTGTTTACTTAAGTAAAATGATTGCCTAATAAGATTTCTCTTGCAATGTTGTCAAAGGAATAATGTTATTATCTTAGGCAGAAACTCAAGCACTGAGCTAAAAGCCATATCTGAGTATGTGATGTATTTTATTTGTTCACATTTACCCTATTTGAGGTCAATACTACTTCATTTGACAGTTTAAAAATCATTCTGTAAACAAAATAGAAAACAGCAGCAACAGCTAAAATAAAGACACAATGTACAATAAAAAAAGGAATGTGTTGAAAGGAATATTCTGAATTAGCAAAGGAAATGTGACCATGATTATGAATTCAACAGTAAGAAGAAGAAATCTCCAATGTCTGTAAAAAACAAAACCATAATAGTAATTAAAAAAAGAAGTGAGAATTCAAAGTGCAGGTGTGCTAGTTATCATTTCCACATCCATTTAGGAAACAGAGCATACTTTTCTTTTATATAAAGTGACAAGTTCTGCTTTAAAACATTCACTTATGTTATCTTGCAGGGTTTTTTTCAGTTTACATTATCTCTACTTTATAGATGGTCATACGCAATACAATGTACAATTTTTTGAATCTATGGAGATTATGAAAATGGTAAAGCTTGTTTTTTTTTTTTGCTTTATTTGCAATGAATAACAAGAAGCTGAAAATCCAGTATCAGAAGTATCAGCATTTTTACTCTTTCAAATAAAAAAATCCTGAACCCTCTGTT
The DNA here is from genome assembly GCA_004027955.1 of Chaetophractus vellerosus. Classification (NCBI taxonomy): domain Eukaryota; kingdom Metazoa; phylum Chordata; class Mammalia; order Cingulata; family Chlamyphoridae; genus Chaetophractus; species Chaetophractus vellerosus. The sequence goes on from PVKH010022095.1 coordinate 2,809, forward strand.
ATCTTTGCTGCCACTTGCAGATTCTCTTTAACAAAAGACTGTTTATTTTCACTGAATTCTGGCCATCTGACATGATCAGAATAATTTTATTTTAAATGCAGAATTGATTTGGTATTTGTCCAAATTGATAAACTTATTCCAGCATCATGTAAAAATCGCTTATACATTCATAATTGCTTAGAACCTTAAATGTTTTCCCCTTGAAGAGGAGCATCTGTTGAATGTGATTTTTGAATAGAGGACTTTATGAAATATTGTTTAAATCTTTAAAAATATTTTTAAATACCTCCTAAAATGGTGTGGTATAGGACTTACCCAGTTGACAATGCCTTTTCCATTTTTTTGTGGCATTTCATTTTCTTTATCATTCTAATTTATTTTGAAAAGCCCCGAAACACAAATGACTGCCACCTTATTTAGCATTAAAGAGCACAGTTTTTTAAACCATGTATACAGCTCAACAGCAAGATTAATAAGTTATACTACATACATATCACTGACAGATTCATCTGTTTTGGAATTTACTGAATAAACTGTATTCTGGTCAATCCCCCCACCACCCGCCCAAAGAACGAGAGCGTGTACTCTACCTACATTGAGGCGTTTAAATATGTCTCCAACAGTTTTCATTGTATTCTATGAAAACACCAGGCTTCAAGCCAGGTACTAATAAATATTTAATTTAAAAGAAAGAAAGGAGCCCTAACACAGAAGAACATAAAAAAAGCCCCTGCCCCTCCCAGTTCTCCCCACCCCCAGAGGAGGCTCCTGCCTCAGCCTGACATGGCAGAAATCTCATAGTCACTGGCCGAGGTGAGCGGCTTGCCCATCATCCGGATGTTTTTGGCGCTGGTAATCCTGGCCATCATGCACACGGGCTTGTCAAAGTACTTCACCAGGGCAGGCTCAGTCAAGAGGGAGGCCAGGAACTGCTCGAAGGTGATGGCCCAGTCCCGGTCCAGGCTGGTGCTCCTGGGCAGCGCCGCTGTGCCCTGGCCGCTACGCACCAGGACCGTGTCCTCCCCAATGTCCTCGCAGTGCAGCTTGTCCTCCTCGTGGGAGCCGGCGCTCAGCACCGAGTACGAGGACATGGAGCTGTCGTCCTTGGTGTCGTCATCAGAGATCAGCATGGAGGAGCAGGCCCCGTTGTCCCTGGGCGAGGAGTCCTCCAGCTTGATGTCCTCCATCTGCCCTCCCAGCGAGTGGTCTTCACTGTCGGCCCCCAGGCTGGCTGGGAGGGGCTCGGCCGACTCCACCCCGTAGGGCTGGCTGGGCCCTTTCTTGGGGAAGAGTATGCCTGGGATACTCTGGTGGCAGGATGGCCCACCACCCCCGCTCTCCTTGGCAGGCTGGGTGATGAAGAGTTTGCCGACTTCCCCAATCTCCAGCAGCAGGCTGGTCACCGCAGCTGTGGCATGGTACAGCTCCTGCTCATTGGGGTCCTCACTGAACATGTTGTACATCGTCTTACACAGCTCAATAAACTGTCCCTGGAAAATGATTGGGAAAAACACAATGAAAGTGATCATTTCGTGGGAAGCACAGAGGCAGGATGAAGTGGGCTATAAAGCCATTTAAGGACCGCCCAAAAGATCCCCAAAAAGTCCTGTGTGTAGGATGGATTCATGTGTTGCTCCAAGTCTCTTTATTAATATTTCTGGCATTTTTTTAATCATGAAAAATTTCAAACATATGAAAGTAGAAAGAATGAAATAATCAGCCTTCAGTGATCCATCACCTAGATTCAACAATGATTAATATTTTAAACACTTGCTTCATTAGCTGCTTTTCTTATTCTTTTTCTCCTTTGTTGAAGAATTTTAAGGAAATTTGAGTGATCATCTCATTTCCCTTAGACACACTGCAGGATGCATCTCCACTTTTCAAAGATTAGCTCAAATCCCTTTGTGACACTTTGAGATTATTTTATGAATCCCAAAAGGAAAAAGATTGTTTGTAAACTGATCTATTCCTCTGGGTGTGATACACTTTTATTACATTAAATTCAACTGAGATATCGTTGATTAAATTACCTGTTAAAATTAGGTCATGTCAGTACAGTGTGACTCAGGTTGGGTCCTTGCCCCCTTGGTGGGCTGATATAGATGGACACTCACTCAAGAAGACACATGGGAAGAGACAGAGCTCTGTCATGTTTGATCCCATGGTCCAGGGAGAGATAAGCCATTTGCCGACAGTTTGCAGCTGACCTTGGGAAGGGAGCCAAGACTGATATAGAAGGCCCAGAAAGAAATGAGCCCTCTTCCAGGAGAGGGAGAGAAATCCCTGAGAGCAAGCCCTATGCCAGCCTGCAACTGAGAGAAAGGAAGCCCAAAGTAGAAGGCTGAACCCTTGCAGAGATCAGCAACCATCTTTCTTCAACATGTGGCAAGTGACTTTGGCAGGAAAGCAACCTTGAGTTGGACTCTTTAGGGCCTTGCAACTTTAAGCTTTTACCCCAAATAAATACCCTTTATAAAAGCCAACAGATTTCTGGTACTTTGTATCGGCACCCCTTTAGCAGACTAAAACACCACTTTTCCATGATACGTCCCCTGATTTCCCTGGACATCTTCCACCCTCATCTCTGATTACTTATCTGTTCCTCTGTTATGAAACTTAGCACACTCTACCTGTGTTGTAATTACTTATATTGTTTTTCTCACTCATTATGTTTCAACTCTTTAAGGAGAAATATGTCAGACATCTTTATAACTGAGCACAGCAACTTGAAAATAGCATGGGCTTGCCTTCTGAGTATTTGAGAGTTTTAACATCTTGGGATGAGAGGTGTGTACTTGCAAAATGGAACATTTCTTGGTTCACATTTTCTCTGAGTAGGTCATTTTTTCACAACCAAACATAGTTTTGATACCAAAAAAAAATTCACAAAACAGATTCAAACAGATGCTAATTAAGCTCCTTAAGTTACCATTGTATTTGAGGATACCTAGTCTACATTTATCTATGGCTAGAAAACAGCTTCAAGGGCCGGCTGTATAGCCCAGTTGGTAGGGCGCTGGTTTACCACATGGGAGGCCCTGGGTTCGGTCCCCAGGCCTCCTCGAATGGGCAGACCGCCTTGAGAAGGCAAGCTGCTGCGGGTGCGGCATGCTGCCGCTGGCAAAAAGGCGAGCCCCCACGAGCAGGCAGGCCGCCGCGCCAGTGAGCTGACTCGGCAGGTCGCCCCAGCAGGGGAAGACAAGCAGACACAGAGGAATGCAGAGAAAAATGAACACAGCAAGAACAAGCAAAAGGGGGGTGGGGGCTATATAATAAATAAAAATAAATCTTTAAAAAAAAAGAAAAGAAAACAGCTTCAAGGTTTGAAATGAATGAAATAAAATGTAAAGCACTTACCTGATTCAATTTGGGTAAATCCTTTGCATTCTTTGACTTAGATTTATTTTCTGGAGTCCAGAGCCTTAGGTAGTTACGATTTTCTTGAGAATTTGTCCTCTTCCCTAAAACACAAATGCCAAGAAACATATTCAAAAGGCAAGAAACAAATGTTCAACCAGCAGGAAAGTAAATATATGGAAGAGAAAATCTGTACCTTTGTCTGGTTTTAGACACACTGTAACAAAGCCATCATCTGTAATCTGTTTGCTTCTGCTATCCAATCCAACCACTACCAAGAAATATTCAGAAGAAAAATAAAAATGTTATTTAACAGACCCATATATTTAGCATTTGTAATAGAAAGTAGAAAAATCTCTAATGAGGGCTGCCAGATTTTGCAGTTAAATTTGAATTTCAGATAAACAATGAATACTTTTTAGTATAAGTATATCCTATACAATATTTTTTTAATATTCAAAATACTGCATGGGGCACACTTATGGTAAAAAATTATTTGTCAATTATCCTAATTTCAAATTTAACTGGGTGGCCTGTATTTTATTTGACAACCCTACCTCTAGATAGAGAACTGCCACAGAATTCTTTTTCACAGAATTCTTTTTGACAATTATGGTGATTGCCCCAATAAATGTTGATTTCCCTCTCCTTTCTGCTATTATCATCTTTACATTGTATACATGAGCTATTCATTTTCTGCTGGACCCTGCAAAAGGTCAAGAACTCATTCTTTTAAGGAAATTAATATCTATGTTGATAAAAGCAAACAAAAAAATCTTTTGCTAAAATGTTATGTACTATCAAATCTCTTCAGATTCAGAATTTGGCATTTCAAAAATATGATTTCCAAGGAACCCACTTATAATTTTCTTTTTTCTTTTTAAAACAGGGTATTTACAGGGCATGTAGGACTTCAGAAGGGAGAGAATGATAACATTCTCAGATTCCCATTCCAGCACTTCTTCAACCATCCAAAAAGGGGCTGGTTTGCTGGATATGTGACCTTTACTATATTTGGTATTAAATTAATTTCAGCAGGTTTTAAGACAGAGAGAGGGCAATGTGCTCTACATCATTGAGGAATTCTCCTCCTCTTAATGTTGAAAATGACTTAGGAAACACGTAAACATTCCAAAATATTTAATATATGGTAAACCTATACAATGGATATTATACAGCCATTTACAAACCATGTTTTCAAAGAATTTTTAACGACATGGAAACATGACCACTGGACTTTAAGTGAAAAAGTTAGCATACAATACTGCATAGACAGTTTGATCCCAGTTATATATACTGTTATTCTAATTACATATATCATGATTTAAAAAGATGGAAAAGAAATATTTCAAGAAAATGGTTATCTATGTATGGAAAGATTTTAAGACATTTTTAGTTTACTCTGTATATTTTATTTATATTTTTAAAATTTCAACAATGAGCAGTATTACCATTAGGATTTAAAAAAATTTTAAAAGCATCTTTCAGAATAAAAAAGCATCATTCTATTATATTAAATGCTATTGGTATGTGACCATTCCTGAAACATTTTTGAAGCAAGTGAATTATTTTCTGAAATAAGTGTCCTGTGGAATATAAGTCTATATATATTGCTAATGTTGTTAAGGATATTGTTAGGACAAGCTAAGGCACTGTGCTAAAAGCTTCACTACATTATTTCACATTAGACCTTACACCGTGCAATACGATAGATATCCTCTCCATTTTCCAAACGAGAAACTGAGGCTCAGAGAAGCAAGGAACCTGCCTGAGGTCACTAAGATAACAATATACAGAGCAGGCAATCTGTCCAAAGCTTGTAACCTTAACCTCAGCTTGCCAATAATAATAAGACTGAGTCTGCCCTACTCCTGTCTACTCAATCACTTATGTGCTCAAACAGTTTAAAAGCAGGTCTAAGATGTGCTTATCTGGGGACTGAAAGGTTGAAGAGGAAAAAGGACCCAGGAAAACCCACGTTTACTTAGGTGAAATTATAAAGCTGCCTGAATGATGAATTAGAAGGGAAATAATTCACTGCAGAAACTGAGAGATTGTTGCTTGGATTTGTAAGAGACAAAAATAGTACATGACTTAATCTATAAATTTAGAGATTTAGACAATGAATTGAATCATGTCTATGGAGACTTAGCAGTCACATAGAGCAGGGTCAGCAAACTTTTTCTATAAAGGGCCAGACACTAAATAATTTAGGCTTTCTGGGTCATTTAGTTTCTGCCCCAATTGCTCCATTCTGCTATTGTAGTGCCAAAGTGGTTGTGGATGATACAGAAATAGATGAGCTTGGTTGTGTTCCAATAAAACATTAGGATACTAAAATTCAGATTTTATAATTCCACATGTCACAAAATACTATTTTATTTTTGTAAAACCATTTAAAAATTTAAAAAATATTTTTAGTTCATAGGCAATACAAAACAGGCAGTGGCTGGATTTGACTCATGGGCCATGGTTTGGGGATCCCTGACGAAAAGCAAAGGCAGATAGGAGAGCATGCTCTCTGATCAACTCCAGTCCTGATTCTGGATAGCAGCATAACAACTGGATGATATTCTTAATAAGCAGACCCTTGCAGGGAGAGAGGAGCAAAGTCTCTAGGCATGATTTTTTCAAAGCAGCAAGACACAATGGACGTGGTTCCTACAGTGGAGACCTTCTCTCCAATATGCCCAAACCTCAAATACATGAAAGGAAAGTATATTAGGTAACTGTAATCACATACTTCTTGGATTAACTACCTTTGGAGGCAAGTCTTTTTCCAACAATAGAGGGCTTTGTGGAAAGGAAACAGAGTGCTTTGGTGAGAAAAGTCACTCACCATGTGTGCATTCTGGGGTGATATCTTCAAAGAAGTATTGAGTTGCTTCAAAAGCAGAATCTGGCTCATCTTGATCAGAGGATGGCTCTAGAGAAGGGAGGGAAGATAATTCCTTTTCATATTGGCAAGGTCATGACTCAATGAAAGTATGCTTTAATTATTAAAGAACAAGAGGATCCTATTAGAGGATATGGCAGGATGGGAAGAATGAGAAGCTAAAGCTACAAATGTGGGGCAGGGTCACACAACTGGGGGTCTTGAATGCCTGTGGCCTCTAAAACCATAAGGGTGGGGGAATTAATCCATTTCCAACTATACTTTCCTTTTTAACAACCTCACAAAAAAGCTTCTCTTTAAATTTTCCTTTTCATGGAAAATTTTCAAATCCTATAGAATAATGCTTTACAAATCAAATTTTAGGAAATCGTGTGCTATAAAGAAAATAATTCTCAGTGGATCAAAGTGTGTCTCCTCAAGTGATATGTTCAAGTCCTAACCCCTGGTATCTGTGAATGGGACTTTATTTGGAAGTAGGGCCTTTACAGATGTAGTAAAGTTAAGATGAGGTAATGTCGGCTTAGTGTGAGCCCTAAATCCAATGACTGGTGTCTTTATAAGAGGAAGGAGGGAGACTTGGGTACAGAGACTCAGACAGGGGAATGGTATGTGACGAGGGAGGCAGAGATCCAGTGGTGCAGGCTTGGTGACCCATTTTTGATTTTGTAAATTAAAAAGAGGCAAACAGGTTACACCAAAAAAAAAAAGATATTTCAAGTCACCTCATGGCTACACATACACGTGCCACTCCATTGTAGCTCACTTACCAGGCAAGACATGCATTTTGTACAGGAGTTTAAGTTTCTCTGTGAGGTCCCCATGGCATGCAGCACCTAGAAGTCACACAGGAACCAACATGAAATACTTAGTGTTCGCTGAAAACTCAACCTTTTACAGATTGAAACCAAGACATTATGTGACAGAAAGTCTGGTCAGGAAATGTTTGGTTTAAGGGCTCAGGTTCTGGAGCCAGGATGTCTGGTTTTAAATGCTATGTATCTACTCACTATGTGCCCTTAGTCGAGTTAACCTCCCTGAACCTCAGTATCCTCTCTTTAAGGCAAGAGTATTAGAACATTCTACCAGTGGTCTTGACATCAAGACCCCACAAAATGTATTTAAAGTGGTTAGCACATATAAAATATGTTGAAAAGTGGCTGGCACATAGTAACTACTATTCTCAATAAGAAAGGTTATGTATAGGACTCCCACACCCTAAATAACTATTAGAGAGAGTTCAGAAATAATCTCAATTTATGATTGCAAAACAGTATGAATCATTTTAGAAAGTTTTATTAGCTGCTGTGATGTCCTTCTCAATGTTTCCTCAATTTAATTTATTGTAACATATCTGCCATTATATCACCATAACTTCAACGCCCCCCTCAAATACTATTACTTTTTATTTTTATTTTTTATTTTATTTATTTTTTTATGTTACATATCCCCTCCTTTCTGCTTGTTCTTTGCTGTGTTCATTTTTGCGTTCTTCTGTGTTTGCTTGTCTCCCCCTTGTTGCGGCGACCCGCCAAGTCAGCTCGCCGTGCAGCCACCTTGCCTGCTGGCGGGCAGCTTTGCCCTGATCTCGGGCGACTTGCCCTGCCCATGGTGGCTTTTGCCCTGCCCGTGGCGGCTTTTTTTTTGCCCTGCCCATGGTGGCTTTGCCCCGCCCACGGCAGCTTGCCTTCTCAAGGTGGTTTGCACGCTCAAAGAGGCCCTGGGAACCGAACCCAGGGCCTCCCATGTGGTAAACCGGCACCCTATCCACTGGGCTACAGCTGGCCCATTACTTTTTTATTTAATGTCCATATTTATTTTAGGAATCAGAAAATCTTTGTAATGATCTATTCTCAGAGCACCTAGTTAAAGAATAATGAGATTTGCAAAAAGAAGAAGAGGAATCATAGAATCTGAGTTGGAAGGGATTTCTGGGGTTATCTTGAACAACCTTCCACTTAAGGTAGAAATGTCTTCTAATACACCCTTGTAAGAGAGGACTCTAGCAACTGCTTGACCATTCTCAAAGACAGGAAGCTCACTACAACTGGAGGCATTTCACTCTACCAATGCATTCTCTAAATATCACAAGTTCTTCTACAACTTTTACTCTAGCCTAGGGGCCCTTAACCTGGACTAGGTTTTATGCAGTTTTAACTACATAAAATCCATAAACCCCATAAAATGTAAAATTTTGTCTGTATGTGCCTATGTCATTATTTAGGAAGAAGAGAGCCATAGTCTTTAGCAGATTCTCAAAGGAATCTACTAAAACAGGTTTAAAATTAAGCCTCCCAGTTGCCCTTATTCTAATCGTTAGAGCCAAACAGAATCAACCTATTGTTTCTTCTACACCACAATCCTTTAGATATTTAAAGACAGTAGTCCCGTTCCTCTCAAGTTTATCTTGTCAAGGCAATTTTCTCTTTCCCAGAGTACACATCTCCAACATTTTCAACTTTATCATGTGACTTGGTTTGTATATCTCTTCCCCATTCTGATCCACATCCATCTTATCTACTAATTTGTCAATCAGTATCTCTCTGAACAGAGTTCCAGAAGCCTCTTGGGCACTTCAGGGAAGAGTGGAGCTGTTCTTGACATTTCCACTAAATGTAGCCTAAATTGGCATTCAACCGTTATATTCTTTCACTTTGGAGGTTCATACTGATCACATGATTAAACTCCAAGATTTTTGCACTTGACTAATACTAATCTTGAAAATAATGGTTAATCTTATTAACCAATCACTCTACATTAAGCCTTAAGCAAACTACTTTGCATGTTATTTCACTTACTTTTCACAATACCTCTGAGATAGGCACAACTATTATCCTCATTTTATAGGTGAGAAAAGTCAGGCTTATTGATGTTAAGTCAAGGTCAAAAACTTGTAGTAAGTGCCAGGCCCAGGATTTAAACTCAGATTTGTCTGACCCTAGATCCCATGCTTGAAACCACTATACTATATGCAGATAGCCTATCTAACTGTTTTACAATTATTTCTTAAAATTTAGGACTTTTGATTTATCCCTATACATTTTTTTGCCAATCATCTCCTGTTACCAAAAAAATTGTAATTGTATTTTTGTCATCCAACATATCAGCAGTCTCTCCCAACTTCCTATAGCCTTTTCTACTTTGATGGTTTAAATTGCTGAAAAGAGTCCAGTAGAGGGGGCCAAATGGCAATCTCAGTGAAAACCATAACATTCTTTGAACCAGGCACTATTGATAGAAACTTTACTTGAATGATCTCATTTCTTTCTAACAAGAACTCTATTTTACAAATGAGGCTAAATACCAGTGACCTCTCTCTTAGCTGACACTGATTCATTAACCATCACACTTTGGGTAGAGGTGTGCAACCAGTTGGCAATCACCTACTTCCTATACTTCCAGCTTTTCCACTTATAATGAGTGATAGGTCAAATGTCTGGCTGCAATCATGACACACTATGAGAAGTTAAGGGACTCTACCTTTCAGTAATACAATTGGAAAAGGAAAGCGATGTGGCTAACTTATGGCTTCTGATAGTAACCTCTCATTTCTAAGTTCATATGGACCACTTATTCAATAATTTCTACAGAGACCTTTATGAGGATTGATAGCAAAATCACCAACACATCCTTTCAGAATGCATTTTAAAAATTAGGAACATATTTCTCATTTCTGGTCTCCTTGCATTTCTCCATAGCTATAATGGACCAACATGACTGATGGCACTTCTGCAGCCACACCTGATGGTTCTCCAAGTAGCCTGCGGTGTTGTTTTCCAGGCTCAGGAGCTTTGAGAGGTCTAAGTACTCTTTTTCAGTGTTTGTACTATCTTGGATTTCAAATATTTTTCCCTGTCCTGAAGATTTTGAAGAATAATCTCCCTGATGGAGTTGAGTGGATTTAAGTAAATTAAATATTTATATTTATTTCTGTCACTTTCTATATGCAGGATCTTTCTCTTTTTCCTTATTCTTGTCCAAAAATAAGCTTTACAATCCCTTTTTGATCTCAATGGTTACCTTGTGGGTAGAAGAGATTAGGATAGGGTCAAAAGGGTCTTTAAGCCTTATCTGTACTGTTTAACTTTTTAAATAAGGGGAACGTATTTGTGAATAACTGCGTAAGTAAAAACTCATACCCTTTCCATAAAAATCCCCTTCGGCTGTCCTCAGCATGGAGTAGTGAGAAAAAGATGAGCATTTTTTTTCTTTTGAGGTCCTGGGGGCTGGGGATTGAACCTGGAACCTCTCATGTGGAAAGCCTGTGCTCAACCACCGAGCCACATCAGCTCCCCTGAGTTGTTTTTTTTGTTTGTTTTGCTTGTTGTTTGTTTTTGTTTTTCTAGGAGGCACTGGGAACCGAACCTGGGACCTCCCATGTGGGAAGCAGGCGCCCAACTGCTTGAGCCACATCTGCTCTCCAAGATGAGTTTTTGAGATAGACAGTCCTCCACTTGAATCCTGGACCTAAAATATGTGGTGTCATTCGCTTCAGTTCAATTACAGATATTTATTGATTAGCTAAAAATTAATATCCCAGCCAGTTACTTAACCTTTTTGAGCTTTAAATAGGAATAATAATAGCCTCCAGGGTGCCTGTATTCAGATCCTAGCTCTACTTCTTTGTAGTTGTGTGCTTTTAGGAAAGTTAAATTCATATAAAGCTGTATGTGTTAGCTGTCATTATTATTATTTTATCAAAGGGATGTTGTCTGGGTTAAGAGATATAATACAAGTCCTGAAACATCTAGAACTGTGCCTGCATTCTTTTCCCCTTTTAAGCATACATACCAGTACTTTGTAGAAATATATATTTTTACCTAGGGAGAGGTCACCTACACATACACAGACACTTTTAAAAAACATCCACTTCTGAGTTTTCAGTGGTGCAGACATTATTCTTACAGGTTTAGGGTATTCTTTGAAATCATCATGGGCTCTATGTCTCACCCTTTATCTTTCCTTGGGCATGGTCCCAGGCTGCAGAGTGGTGCAGTTAGAATTAAAAAACTCTCTTTCTTACCTTATTTTGGCAGCTTAATATAATGCCAGTTAAATCCACACAACTTTACATCAGTTGAACCAAACTCTACCAACACATCATGTTTTATATT